>JAWWML010006228.1:0-38738 GCA_035047165.1 Ormyrus rosae
ATGTATATGCTCTAGACCAATCACAACGCTCCATGATGAGCTTCAATTTACATCTCATGGATTTTTTAAGGAAGGATTATTTTTTGCGAAGAAAGCTTTTTATTTATAATAATTATATTGATAATAACGACGGTTGCAGAGAAAATGGATATTATTTTTAAATAAATTAATACCGAAAATGCTGTCAAATTAACTATTTTTATTGAAATATAAACCAATGTACAGAAAAAGGTACTTTAATTAAAAATACTAGATTTATAATTAACGTGCCGTTATCAATTGATTGGAAATTGAGAAGACTCGAAAAAAAAGAGGCAATGGGCTGTACTCGGCCAGAAATCGATCCCGACGCTTGTAATTAGACGCCCTTTGCCGCGCGTCATACAGGACATTAGTAAAAGTCTATTTAAGAATTCTACTTTAATAATTAACTGTTCATTTAGGCGTTAAGTTACCTTTTCTATTTTTGTACTTCAGAATGATAGAACTTCATTGATAGGAAAAACTATTGATTTCCTTTTAAACGGTAATACTTTTTAACAACGTGAAACTTTTTTTAACGTTACATCACAGCAATTCTTGGCAAGACGATGTTCCTGTTAATAGCCTGGGGAGAAACTATCAAATTACGAAATGCCATTCATAAGCTAAAAAAAAGCTAATGCAGTACAAATTGAGAGTAAAAATGTAATGTCTTACCGCGGCAAAGCTCAGAAATATAGAACAAGCGAGAAAAAAATTGTTGACTTCCAGCGGTTCTCCCTTTCTGGCAGGTCTAATTAAATCGCACAAGAAGCTTAAATACGTGAGCCCACAAAAAAAGAGGAAAAGAAAAAGCGTTGAGCTGAATAAGAACAATAAAAGAACTCTTTCCTTTCTCCTTTCGCCTCGCGGCATTATAATACACGTGATATGAAAAAAGTTTTCAAGATCAGAGTAAAAGCACCACAGCTGTTATTAACCCGAAGGATTAACTTTTAGGCCGCAACGGCCGAACGCGCGGCGCGCGGATTACTATATATTTACGGGCGGTCCTCAATCTCTCCCACCGACGGCTGTGTATTCACGCGGAAATTATAGAAAATATATATACGCGGCGGTGGAGCAAAGTCACGTACGGCCGGGCAATAGGCGCGAATATAACCGAGGATTTGAAATCTGCGGGAGTTGTTCGGGGAGGAGCTTTTCGCGAATATAAACCGCTGACTCTCTCTTTCTCCTGATCCCGGAGTGTGCGCGGAATTTCCAATTGCCTGTAAATCAGCTGGACTCCACTGCCCGCACCGGTATAAATAACCCGTCCGGCGCATTTCTCCGGGAATTTTTTTTTTTTTCACCTGCAGCTCTTTTTTTTCTTTCTCTCTCTCTTTCCTCTCCTTTGTGCTTTGCTAGCTTTTCCGACTGATAAATCAAACTTTTTGTCGCGATATCTGTCGCGGAATCAAAGATGGAGTGAGTCGGCTGACGTCAACAGATACGCTGCGCCGAGGTGGACGTTCCATTTTATTATGCAGCCCCCGCTCTTTGTTTTTTACGCTTGAATTGCCAGGTGTATTGAATGATGGCATCGCAGACGTTTAATGCAATTTCGAATTTATTGCCAAAGGCGTTATCGGCGTGTCGTTATGGAGTGCCGGCACGTTTATTATTCGCGTTCAATTTTATAGGTATTACTGCATCGTCCTGGTAATAGGAAATTATGAGTCCGGGAGAATCGGATTTCCGAATTATATTGTAATTCGAGAGATATACATTTTTGGAGTCGCTGTAAATAATTCATGTTTATTCGTGATACTACGCGTAATGGCTGGTTTAAACAAATTTTTTCAATATATTCACTGAGGTTGAATTCTTGATGAATGCTAAGTCAAATATAGGTGGAAAAAGTAAAGTATCGACTTACAGTATTGATTTTTATCAGACTCTCCAAACGTCAACAGCAAGTTTACTTTGGAAACTTTTAAAACTCTGTTGTTCGAAAACTCAATCGCATGTTTCGGTCATAAAACTATAACGAAAAAGTTTTAAATTTAAACCAACAAATTTTTGGCCACCAGAACATACGTTGAAGAAGAGCTGTATGGAGTACTGTGAACAATTCTAAGCAGATAGACAAAGTTTTTCTTAAGAACTGCATTTAATTCCTGCAAAACTTGAAGAGCAGTAAAGCTCCCTAACTTTCCGGTGATACTTTTACAAAACTAAATGTGTTTCTTCAGGCGGAATAAAGCGAAACTATTTAATATTGACTTGCTTTTGCATTAGGCACATAACAAATGTTAAGTATTTTCAAGTTGATACGTTAAACATTTTAAAATAGTAAAAATAACTTCTGAAAATTAACGGCTGAACTTTTTGGATTTCCATAAAATTGGTACCTTCAAGTCTAGAATTTTGACTTGAAGGTAAAATTCTGCGAAAAGAATTTTTAAAGTTAATAACATCGTTATCGCAAGACATATCGTATTACATGGTTCGCTAAAATGTGAAAAGATGCTGTATACTTTTTCCACCTACGCTGTTATGTTGAAATTCCGTGTACTTTTCAAAATATTGCAATTTAAACTTTTTATCGTGTTATAGTAATTATTAATCACTAAGGTAGGTTTGTAAGAATTAAAACAAGAAAATTTATACTTTTTGTAATTGAAGTATAACATATATTTTTTTAAAAGAAATAATTATCAATGAATAAGCGTACAAAAATTATTTATAAAACTCAAGAAATAAATGACTACAGGTACATAAAATATAATCAAAT
The DNA here is from genome assembly GCA_035047165.1 of Ormyrus rosae. Lineage (NCBI taxonomy): Eukaryota > Metazoa > Arthropoda > Insecta > Hymenoptera > Ormyridae > Ormyrus > Ormyrus rosae. The sequence continues at coordinate 2,762 of JAWWML010006228.1, forward strand.
AAATAAATATAAATAAATAAAAAATGAATGTGGGTACAGAAGAAATAATCTCTAGTGAGACTTGATTTTATATTTCTGATTATAGGAAGCAGAAACCTCAAAAATCATTGATTACAAAATTTCTCGGAAATGGTGGTTGAAACGAACAGAAAATGGATATTTGAACATTCACATTGAATATGTTATTTGGGTTTGTGCATATTCAACTTGAGAATCGTGAATATTAATTTTCTTTTAATCGAATAATGCAATCGCACAAAGTTTTATGATGTTTTACAAGGCTTACAAACGGTTCAGAATATAATTTTAAAAATGTAATATTTTCCCGAATAACAGTGTGGAGATAACATTGCTAGAGGCTTTAATCCTTTGTTGCTATCTAACAAAAAAACCCAATATTTCAGCAAAAAATCTTGTAAATGAGGAATAAATAATTTCCAAATATTAATTTCCGTGAAGGAAGCATAAACTTCATAATCTGTCAAAGCCTTACCCACAAAGTGAAATTTCCATCAGAATGAAAATTTTTATTATGATATTACTGCGCGGTACTACAAATGCAGAAACAAGATTAACTTAGCTCAGTCTATTTTTACGATCGGTTAATCAATTCCAGATACGAAGTTATGAATCTAAATTAGCACTCCCGAGGCTCACGCAAAAGTTTATCAAGGATAGATAACCATGAAATTTAATCAACTTTGAATGATCAATCGAAAGTGGTGAAGTTATTCGTGCGGTTGTTAATGGGAAATGTACATTGCAGGCTCAAATGAAACTTCAGTTAATACACCAAATATTAAAAATCTATGAGAAAATAATTTACGATAATTTTATTGTTTCCGAGATTCATAAAAAACAATCTATTTCAACAACATAATTTCAAACTATTCTATATTTAATTAATTATTTATTTTTGTATAATTATGTTATTTTTCGCCTGTTGGAAGTATTGGCCATTATTTCACCAGTGTTTGACCAATTTGATTAAAACTGACCTACTTTTTGACCAGCCACTCTGCTAAAAACAACACCGTTTTCATCAAAAACTCGACCAAATAATGGTGAAATTGGAATTTATAATAAAATGATAGTAATAATAAAATAAAAATAATTATAAAATAATAAAATAAAAATTATAATAAAAATAATCATTGATTTGTAACGTCCGATATTTAGAAAAGTACGAGTTACTCCTTATACTGAGCGGCTTGTATAAGTGAACGATTCTAGGACTTATACACTTACTAGGAGAGGACCAAGGGTCCAGGTAACGGATTTTCTTATAACTTCGGTATATGTTATCTAATAGCTTCGGTATTCGTTTTCTAATATTAAAATATGAAAGAAGCCACGTCCATTCGATCTAATGCACAATTTTTCAAAAGTTCCTGGTTAGTACCTTTCTTGTATCAAAATCTAAGTATCGAATGACTATATAGTCATTGTGTATCTGTGATACGTCAGTTGTTTCATCGAATTATACACTAAATTTGGAAACTCAATTTTTCTGTTACAGCTTTTTAATTCCATGTTATTATAGCTTTTTGCTACATGCACTATTAAATAATTATTTGTATAAGTAGTCTATTTAAGTTTAATCGTTCTCAAATGTCGCGATAATCTACATCAAAACAAATGTCCTTAAATCAGGAATCAAATTACAAAAACTTCCTTTTCTTTAGAAATGTTTGAGAATGTAAAATCAGTTTCTGAATTTGTAATAAAAAAAACACAGAAATACTAATTAAGTTTAACTTCTGCTGCAGTAATATATCTTCTCTTATTTCCATTGCAGATAGTACGTTTTCTACGTTTAATTTATTATTCTGCACAAATTTTCTTTAGTTAACGATAAATATAGATTAAAAATATTAATTTGAAATTCTTTGTCTAGATCTAAAAATTTCTAAAATAATTTTCTTTCAAAGAAAAGTTTAGCGAAAGCAGTGCTCTATTAATAGCAAATTATTTATATATTCAAAGTACTCTCTTACGTAATATATTGAAACAACACTTTTTCAGTAAATTTTAATACATAAATTATGGAAAAGGGAATGATGCCTCAAGCAGAATTTACCTCACCAACATTAATAATTAGAATCGCTCTTGACAATGAATAAAGGAAAGAAATTTGAACTGCTAACAGAGACTTAAATCGTTTTAAAAACATTTCTTTTAAAAACATTTCACGGTCTGCATCTCTAGAGAAGAAAATATTCGGTATGCTAAAATTCATTGAAAAGAATTTATACTTTATTGGATCTGCATTTCGTAATTCTAAATTTTTATGCTTTACTAAAAATTTAAGATTTAATTATTAGATAAAGAAGATTAATATTTTTGTAAAGAAATAAAAAAAATGAATTCTGCAGATTTCAAGATAGTATAAAATGCAATGCCTTAATAAAAAGATGACTTTATATTCGCCCTCAGGACGCAGTTGAAAAAATACTAGTATGAGATAGAACTTATTCCGGAAAATACAGTTTTAATGCGGAATGTAAAAACTGAGAGCAGATTTATATATAACCTAGTTCTAGTATCTCGCCTAAGACACAAAAGAAAAAAAAATAGAAACATGCGCTAACATCTTGAAGTATTAAAATTTAAAAAAGATGCTGCCCAAATTTTTAACTTAATTCCTTAAGTAAGTTCTTTATTATCTGCAATTTCAATTCCTTTTTCAACTTTTAACAGAGTGAATACTTGCCATGGTAGAAGTTAGGAATGCATAAAGTGGCTTCAGTAACCAAATGATTCAAAGACACATTAATGTGAAAATGACGTTTATATAGGACGAGTGAGTGACAAAGGAAGCAATAGTGGTATTGTCTTGGGAGATTTATAGAACGGCAAATGTAAAGTTCCTCAGTTATACGTAAAGGCGGGCAGAAAAGCGACGTTTGTTTTATGGCTTCATCAATCGATATGCGATGGGAAAACGCATTTTTATTTACCCTACTGATTTTAAAAGAGCTGAATCGCTTCCTTTCCGAATTGAAAAGCTCGAAAGATTTATTTAAATTTTATTTGTGGATTCATTGTTTTTTCGGCTTTATTTTTTAATAGAATTTTAGTAGCAGTTACTGTATTATTTAAATAAATATTACACTAGATTTGCATTATTTTTTAGCACAACAAAGTAACAAGGGAATATTAATCAAATACGTATTGTCTCTTGTAATGCGATATAGTTTACGTATAATGATTTTCTATAAATGGGAATGTGGAAAACAATAATTTTAAGAAGCCTGTTTTCGTGTGGTACTTTACTTATATTGCGCATCGAGTTTTTTTATTTAAGTCTTTTATTTAAAAAGAAAATTAATTTTTAAGCTTAAAACTCGAGGAATAACTAGTTTTAATTATTATTTAACTTTAAATTATAACACAATGATTTAAGTTCGAAGTGTAAGATATTGCGTACTTTCAAAGAACTCAGAGTAACGATGGGTTTGTCTCGCTTTCTAATTGCTTCTCAAACTACTGGATTGGCGTAGCAAGGGGTTCTAACAGGTGGGTGGATTATTTTCGAGCATTAATTAAAACCCACTTGTCTGAAATGTTTTATTTCTTTTTACGAGGTACTAGAATTTCCAAATTATCCAAAACTATTGCAGCCATAAATGAATGATGAACGCAAAATATATTAAATTAAAATATATTGGTTCCGTCAGTGTCAGACTCTTCTGATTTATTTATTCTTTATATATATCATTTATTTATTTGAAATTACATTCAGAATGTATTCCGATTTGAAGTGCGGATTTAAATAATTACATTAAAATCAATTAAAGGAGTTAAGCGATGCAAAGATAAACCACAATAATCTCAGTAAAATAAACAAAAAATTTTAATTTGTATAATATTATTCTTGATAATAAACAATAAATCACATTGAAAGTATTTAATACAATCTGCAATCTAGATACACTTTGAAATGTTGCCCAACGGCATAATCTTTCATAGCAGCATAATAGAGTCCTAGAGTCAGTTTCTTAATTTACTATAAAGTCTTTAAGCTGCAAGGGGAAAATGTTCACAATCCTCTATAGTTATTATAACGGCACTCGCCCTTTTCAGTTACAAGAAAAATTCACGACAAAATAACCTTAGGCAGCATTATTTGTTGCACTCTTTTCCCAGCTTTTGATTACTTTATTGAATCCCAGGGCATTTTCCAATTATCTTACTCGGAGCGAAGATAAAGTTGAAGAGATAACGCAAAGATTTACCTTACAAAGAAAAGTTACATGCAGTTCGAGAAATAGCAAAGATACTTTAGTGAGAACCGTTTTATATTACGTTTCCTTCTAAATTACTTGAGTTTTCGAACTACCTTACTTCTCCTTCTCGGAAGCAACATTCAATCCTTTAGCGCTGCCAGGATCAAACAAGCAGATGCTGTTAGGCCCTCGCGTTCGCAAGGAAAGGTGTGCCTGAAATTACGATGGGCTTTAATCTCGCGGCATTAGATGAGAAACACGCGAATGCACGTTTGTTAATTAAATACTATCACGAAAAGCTTTAACATGAGAGTCACGGAGTAGTCGTTAAGGAATTCAGACGAAACTTCTGAATGGCCGTCCTGAGGAAAGCTCGGCCTGTATTGGTGTTGTCAATGCTAAAGCCGCCCCTTGTGGCAGAAGCTCATCCAGCAAGGTAATGTCTAATTCATTCTTAAGTACTATTATTATAGTTGCTCTTCTTTCGTTTGGGTCGATTATTTTAGGGTCTTATTTTTATGCAGCACATTTAAATGATAATTTTTAAATATATATACATATATATAGTACACGTTAACTTAAATTTCATTGAACGCAATACAAGTGCAGTTCCGAGTGCAGTTCTGAATTGTTAAATACATTTTATTGTTTGCGTATACTCATAATACTTGTGAATAATTACTTAGTCCCTCTGATTTTATATATTATTTGGCTATACATAAATGTTTGATCGGTTATTCAATCGTATCACGTCACAGAAATTTTCTTTTTTATTTATTTAAAAAGCATTAATAATGTTTTCAATTAAAAGAACATTAAATAATACAAGGCTTCAATTCAAGTATAAATCAATGAAAATAACATAACTTAAAATAAATGCCATTCGAGTGCACGCATTTATTGAAAATGATAATAAAATTAAACGTATAGTGGAAATGACAATTTTAAATTATAAAGCATTCTTTTGTAGAATATGTAGAACACTTTTTTTATTCGCTTACCTCAGGATCATTAACGGACAGAGGCAGACTGCAAACGAAGACACCATGAAAATGAGGTACTTTTGTGTGCGCTTTTCCTTGGGAACGTCAATTTCAACATCGTCAGCGTCGTAAGACGTCGAGAGATTTGAACAGGCAGGAGTTCCGCTATTGCCGACGCTCTCGCTTCCTCGTTTAGATTGTATCGTCAACCTAAATTTGAATAATGAAATGTTTTTAAAGCAGACGTTATTTTTATTTATACGCATTGCAATTAATTCTTTACAAATAAGCACAGTTTAGTTTCTTTCAATTTTTATTATCTTATACATTGTCAAAGAAAAATTTAATCTATTGATATCTAAATAAAAAAAATTGTCTCCCTCACTGATTTAAGCATCCCTCATTATGTCAGTTCTATAGCAACAATAAAATCAGTGAAGAAAAGACGGACGGTGCAATCGATTTCTCGCGTTCCGCTCTCGCCGTCTTCTCTTTTTTTCTATCCCGACAGGATCTTTTCATCCGACTTTTTTTTCTCGAGCTTAACACCCTTGTCCTTCGAACTGTCGCTTTGTAGTGTTTACTTCCGCGTCGGCGTCGCTGTGCACGAAATTTGCCGCTCGTCAACTCGGGAGGGAAAATTATAAAAACGAACGCGTATATGAATAAGGCTGCAAAAAGCGCGAGCAGACGCCGCGAAGAAAGAGAGATGAAGACATTTGTTTCGCGCAGAAAAAGGGGAAAATTGTCGCTCCGCGCGAAAAGGATAAATTGGAGAAAGCAAATTGCACTTTTTATTAATTATCGTAACTTACAGAGCGGAAAATTTATTACAGCTTTAATGGGTCATTTTTGTACCTTCCTAGTACCGGTCTAGTGCAACTATAAAGCTTTCAATTCAATTAGCCAACACTTTTTGCCGTTTAATTAGACTAATAAGCATAATAATATAAAGTGCAAATAAATTCGAATTAATTCTTTCCTCGAGTTTCAATTAAAATTTATTAAATTTACAAGAAATACATTTGAAATCTCTTTAACGTTAATTTTATTTACATTCTACGATCAGTGCTTCGTTAAAACGAGAAGTAACTAATTTAATTAAGCTTCATGCGAATGCAATTGCATGTTTGTCAAACTGATTTATTATTTGATTTTATATTATAAACTAATTCAAAATTCAAAAAGTTCAGGGCGCAGAATATTATGTATATATTATTCGGAACATATGCAACTGCAAAATAATTATAAACTCAAATTTCCATGCAGAACTGAGAACGGCTACAGAGAAGTTATTTGCAGTGCCTCAACACAAGTACAAAATTTTCTACGCTGCGCAACGTGAGTCGCATTGATTAAGAACAAGCGGTTGCCAAGCACAAAGCCTGAAATCAAATTCGTAACTCCTAAATCCTTTACTAATATTTAACAATAGTTATTTTTGACAGAAGCTATTATTTAAAACATTTCCGACATAAACATTCTCTTGGAATCGCGACTCGAAAAATTCAAGCGGCAACAATTGAACAAAACCATCGACGTTGAATGCTTTTAGCCTAGTTTCCCATTGTAACTTCGCAAAACTTCCTGCTTAGGAAGAGCAAATGGAAAAAAACGACAAGCCCATTACAATTGTAATTTTATCTTCAATGGGACAGGCACATCGTAGGCTTCCGAGGACGCACACATACACACACACACACAAAATGACGCCCGGCGAAATAAGAGAAAAAAGAGAGGGAGCGAGAAAGGAGTCCCCACAGCGGCGGGAAAAAGGAGCTTTCTGATTTTCTCGGCGGCGTACGGCTTCGTTGTTTACACCCGCAGAAAGAGGAAATCTCTCGATGCCCGCCAGACGTGCCGCTGCGAAAATACGAATCTTATCTTATTCATACTGACAGATTTCCTCCCTCTCCCCGCGTTATTACCTACGTGCCGCCTGACGACCCACGGAAAATAATACATGCGTCGCTGCACACAAAAATTGGCCCCCACTTTTTCCGCGGCGTCCTGCAACGCGGCGCGAAACTTTACGTTATATACCCGTGAAAATCTACATCCCCTGGACATCGACTTACATCCGTCCGCCTTCTAACGTGACCCACAAGAAGCTGTTCGTCCGCCTTTCATGCGTACTACTCCTTCGAGTACTTTACCCGATCGATCTCGTTCGTCCTCTCAACTCGCTTTCCAGAAGACTTTGATGGGCTCTTTTCCCGATTTTTATTGTACGTCGTAAAGGCGGAAAAAATGCCTGCTTCTATCGAGTTATCTCCGGCGACGCTTCTTGCTCGAGTTCTCTTTCGCTCGAGCTTCCCGGGGGCCATTTTTCACGCGGCGTAACGAAGATTTAGATTTCTGCCACTTTTTCTTGTTTACCGTTTGAACTGAACCTCATTACTTGAAAAATTGCCTTTCCGTTTGCTCGAGTGAATAAAAGGTTGAGTAATGTTTTGTATTAGGCATTGAACGTACTCTACACTGAAAAAAAAACTCTGCACGCCTTTTTTTTTGTTTTTTTTTTGTCCAGAGTATGTTCGGTGTCGTTTTGTGCACTCGCGCTAATCCTTTCAAAAAAACTCAATTTGAAGTTTTACATTGAAAATGCAGAAATCTCTATAGTATTAGTATATATCGTTTATTTTCGAAATAAATAAGTAAATATAATGGAATATTACGAATACAATATGAAATTAAATACTAATTTCATTTACAACATTTTAATATTGCAACAAAATTCTTGCAAAATACAAAATCACCAACCATACTATCGCATTCCTATTCTCTTATAGTTTCCAGAATAAATTTGATATTTATTTTTTGCGATCTCTTTTAAAAGCTTATGCAGTTTAGCTCCCCCTGCGTTTTCTCTATAGAATTCTATTCGACGCTTCTATCGCGGCATTTATATTTTCGAAAAAGCACATAAGCATGTTTTACCATTTTTCATGCAGAATAAAACTTGCATTTAAGACTTGTATTCGTCAGGATTCTTTTTTTCCAAAAAGTACATATGTTATTTGCAAGTATATTCCGTAAAAGAGAAAAAATGTATATTCAATACAGATATGAAAAAAAAATTATTTGAAATATTTATTAAGATAACTTTGATTGAAAAATTTTTGTAAACTTTATATTCTGCAGTATTATTTAACATGATTATACAATTTTCAAAATTGAACGTTTCCTTTTGAAAACGAAAAAAATTCTATTTGCTAAAGCTTTTTCACAATATTGAAAACCCCTGGTAGAAATCTCAATCCAATTTTTCGGTAGTTAATAGGTATTTTGAATTGGAATCCTTTAAAATTGCGAGGAAAAAGGCAGAAAAATCCTTTTCATACTTCACATTTCTTGTTCTATTTTTTGCACATCAGTGAAACGCTTTTTTTTCGATCATTTTGAAACATTTAATGGGTTAAAAAATAGAATCAATTCTGAAATTTCTATTTTTCAGTACTTCCAAGCTTGTTCTATTAGCCAGTTTAGATACCTTAAAAATATTTAAGAACTGGAGTGAGAAAATGACGGCGAGCCGAAATTCACATTATGTTCTTTCTGTTAAATGGTTCAAAATGATCGGAAAAAGCGTTTCACCACAGCCTAAGAACAAGCAATTTTTCGTAGCCATTTTATGGATTTGAAATTCTACCATGGACATTATACAGAATAATGTTATGTTAATAATAATGTAATGAATATTTAAATAATGAATTTTCAAAATTTTCCTGCACGTTGAAAAAATACATTCGATGTAGCATTGTTATATGCTAAACATAAACGGAATGTAAATGTATTCTATAATAGATACATTCCGAGTCACGTCGAACAATGCATGTTCAGCATCCCTAACATTAAAGGGACACATTTTATTTTAATTTTCTTCACTTACGCAGATTGAAATAATTTTCTAAAAAAGATTCTAAGGGTCATCCATAGTAATTTTTACTTTTCTTTGAATTAGACCATTTATTAATTAAAATATCAAGTGCAATTTTTACATTTATCATTAAAATTCCATGTTATTTTGTAAGCAAAAAGTAAATTAACTCAAATTAAATTCCTTGAATACCGTACGTGCTTTCTCCGTGCTAATATGGCTTCATAGATATAATACATTATGACGGGTACATAGATTGAATCTGATTATGCTTTTTAATGTTTTTGTGCTAAAATAATTATTTAACTGCTTAAAATAAAACATGCCACTTGACTAATACGAATATTCCTTATAATTTTTGTTTGTAAATATTAGGTCGAAGATACTTGTCCTAATAGCAGTAAAAGTCATCAGTAATCGTCTTTTTATTCCTCGAAATTTTTTTTCTTTATTTAGTTATTTAATCTCGCATCCTCCTTTCCGATGCAGGAATTAACTCAGTAGTTCTTCAGTAGGTTTTTGGAATACGTATTTTTCTGCAGGGTAATTACGGTCAACGAGTTCGATTCCCGCCACCGAAAGATCCGGTAAACATTTTTCTCAAATGTTTCGGAAAATTCCAGACTGAAGGGCGGATTCGAATCCTTGCCCTCGAGCAGACTTGTCTTGAGAAGCGAAGTCCGGCGTTTACCTCGAAGTAAACAATCGATGCCTTAACCGCCTGAGCCAAGAACCGCTCTAATTCTTTCAAATTAAATAGATTTAATTTAAGCTTATTTAATTGCAAAAGTTTTGCGAGTACTTATTTATATCAAAAGAAAGTAAATAAATAAAAGTAAAGCACTTGTATTTTTTTTCTTCCATGCATTATTGTCGTCTGTGCGTACTCTTAGAGAAAAATATTAGGGTAAGCTTGTTTAAAGTTTGAGGAGGAAGTGAGCTTTTTACAAATCTGGAAATATTAATTTCCAAGCTGTCTGTACAACGATTTCGTTACTTGAACTCTCAATACCACAAAAAATCTAAGTCGAACTCCAAAAACGATGAAAAAATTTGATTGAAAACTGCTTCAATTTGCTCTGTTAATTGAACCACAATAAACTGCTGAATCGTTAAACTCGCAAGTTCCAAAAAGCCATTCAAGTTCCCCATATACGAATTTACACAATCAGCAGACTGGTTAAGGATTCAATCGATTTTCGTAGTAGTAACTACGCGACAAACGCTACATCGTACTTACGCGACGTCGTTGCTGGCGCTGCTACCCTGCCTGGAGGAGCCTCTGGCCTCGTAAACGGCCACGGCGAGCGGGCCTTCTTGGTTCTGCAGCTCTTGGCCGGATTTCACGTAGAGGTAAGCCGTTATCGTCAGAGGCGCCACGTAGCTGTTCCGAAGAAAGTGCCAAGATGGAGATTAACAATTCACTGGGCACTCAGGGAAGGGAGGGGGTGTTAAGCAGTTCTCTCTCTCGGTGTGCGAGCGCGCGCTCGAGCGATATCGCGCGAAAAATTGATGGACGAGGAGCAGCGGCGCGCAGCTGCCGGAGTAGTGACTTTAGAGCCAAGTAACCCTTCCGCTCGCGGGTTTAAAGGATATGCATTTCGTATTTCACCTCGAAGTTTCTGCAGCGCGAACGGAGTAATGGCTGTTAAAAATTAAGCGAGATTTTTCTGCAGGTACGCGTGCTGGAGAATAATTAACCTTTTTGAAATGATGTTGGGCGTTAAATAAATGCACGCGTTTATGATTTGAGGGAAGATTTGTGCATTTCGTTTTTATGGTAAATGTGGTTTTATTAAAATGTATAAAAGCGCTTATATGCCACGATTTATTTGATGTATTGAATGTAAATTTCTGTAGAAACAATTTATATCGAGTTTTTATATTTAAATTAAACGTTTAATGTAAAGTGTTAAATATATTACTTGTACTTGTAAATGAACTCTATTTAGCAGCTGCAATTTTAGCTCGGAATGAAAACAGACATGTTTGAAATTTATTCACGATTTTTATTTTGTTATAAACAATATTACTCAAATGAATAAAGCAACGCAAAATGAAGAAATGTAAGTAATCCATTGAGTAAATTCTCATAATTAGTTGTTGAAAAAATAACGTTTATTATAGAAGGTAAAATACATCAATCTAAAATTAGTGAGATTTTTAATTAATTTTGTAATTAGTACGTCATATTTGTGTAAAATTTTAAGCAATTAAAATGAAATTAAGACACATTTCCAGCATAAAAAACGTAATAGTAAACTCGAAAAGAGACTTCTCGAATTTTCATATTTTCCGACGAGTATTCCAACAATTCTTACAACGCGCTACTTTCCTCGGAAATTTTTTCATCCGCCTTATATCCGTATGCACTTTAGTGCCATTTTAACCTGGCAGCATCTGTTTAAAATGCGCATGCAAGGCCGACCGTGAGTGTAAAAAATTTTGTAATGAAAAAAGTTTCGAAATTTACGATTCAATTAGCATAGATTTGCGCCCCGCAAAGTGAACAAGGCTCTGAGATAATTTATCCCTGCGCTACGTCTCTCGATAATGAAAGTTGAGCACCCAAGTTGAAAGTGCACGAATTTATTGTAATGACACTATTACTGTAAACAGAGCTTGAAAAGGTTCCAAATTTGAATAATTATCGTCGCGAAAAATTTAAATAAAACCTGGGTTCAAGATGCCTTTTCGAAGAAATGCAGTCTGCAAAGTCATTTTTTTTATCTCAACAAATATCCCCCCGTATTACACTGACTTGAGATGCACTCTGCAATCCGAATTTACTTACAGTCTTTCAAGAATTCTCAGTCTCGGCTATCTGCATATTACAAGAATCCGACTCGCGGTATCCACAGCAACGCGAAAGAGCCTCGCAAAACATTTCCCGGGCAGAGAAGATAAATGCCGCTGAAATGTGCGCGCGCATGACTTATGGTAATTGGCTTGCAGGTAACGCGCAAAAGGCGAATTGGTCCGAACCAAGAAAAAAACGTTCTTTCTTATATGTCCCGTCGTCCGCCCCTCGGAAGTATCGCGGATCGTAAAAGCTTTTTATTTGCCCGAAGATTCTCGTCGGAGAAATTTAAATATCTTCCGGTGCGATATATAACTTATCCGCCGGAACTTTTTGCAGTTTAAATACTAGCTTGCGATTGTGTAGATTGTCTGGTATTACGGATTCCGACTAACGGCTTTCCTTGACTAATTCAACGAGTTTATCCCAAGTTTTTTAATTCGCTTAAGGCACACAAATGAGGCAAAGTTGCAGCATGATAAATAAGATTGCTCTTGAGCCAGTAAAACTAGACTTCTACGTTGCATTTGGGTTTGCTTATCGATCTGTAAATTTCTTTCAATAATTTCAATAAAAGTTTGTTTTAATTATCTCTTAATATTACGATTGATTAATCAATATCTGCAATGAATTTTTAATAATTTTCCACTTTACAAAAATCGTTTTCTTTTTTTTGACTAAGAATTTAGTTAACAAAGTGAAACATCCATCCAGAATTAAATAACATATTTCTTCTTGTCAAAATTACATTTGTATCGTATTACGTTATAAAGTCAATTTGCAACTGGGTTAAACTTTACATTCGAGAAGTTGTTTGCAATGCATTTTCAGCTATACTACGTTTAACCTCGGAATATTATTACTAATAATTTCCCAACTTATTTTCACCGGGAGACGAGCGCGCGCTCAAGACTACAGCGTCTTTACGTAAAATACTTACGTCCCGATGAAGAGGCTTCTCATGTACTCCTGTATGTCGTCGGCCAAGTTAGCTATGCACATCTTGACTCCTCGGAACGGGTGTGTGCTCTGCTCCGGCGGGGTGTAGCTCTGCAAAGGGCGAAACCATCATACTCCACAGTGTCTCTTTGTTCATCTTTGTTTTACTGGCGGAGTGTTCGACGGACTTGCCAGCCCGTAACGGCGGGTTTAAAGTGCTTTCATAATCTTATAGGAAACTTACTATTTAACTTGGACGCTAATTCAAAGGCAAGCATACACGCGTAGCTGTATGAGAATGGATAATCTAAGTTTTCGAATAATTAAAAGAACTGATGCAAAGTCGGGTAATATATAAATCCTAATTTATTTCGGATTTTATTGTGGATTATAAAAAGGAGGTTTTGTGGAATTGAATCATTTTTTTCATCTTTCTTTTGCAGAGAAAAAATAATATTTTAATATCTACTTTACATTTTATTTCGTAGAAATCGTAGCAGTGATTTTAATAAAATTTTTGTAAAAAGATTAATATAGATTTCCATTGCATGTTTTAAATTAAAAATGTAATATCTTTTTAGTGATGAATCCTCTACGGCATCGGGTTATTCTGCTTCTAGTTTATGTTTATTAAATTTCATCCAGGTTCTTGAAAATTTGCACAGATTTTTTTTGTTCAATAACAAAAAGAACTTTTCACAAATAAATTCTTTATTATGCCCCGCTTCTTTAATTCGGTTCGCCTAGCTCTTCACGCTATATATAGAATGATATCTTTTCATGTATTATTACTAGCATAAAGATGTCTTCGACAGCGTGTTGGTATTTTATTTATATTTGATTTGAGCGTCGACGAAGTTCGAAGGAGAATTTCGCCTCCTGATTGACATGAAATGTTGTATAATAATAAAGAATTTATTTTTGAAAAGTTGTTTCTGTTATTTAACGAAAAAAAACGTCTGTGAACCTGAATGAAATAAAGTTTATAAATAAAAATGTAAAAGTTTATAGAGTCAATTTTTGTTTATTAACTGCGTTAGAATAAAAACTGAAGTATCAAGAGAAATGATTACAGGATTATATTTTTAGATCCCGGATTTTATCTTTCTGCTTTTTTCAATTTCGTTTTTCACTTTTTTTATTTCTTTTTTATCTGAGTTTCTTAAGCTCCACAGCTTTAACGCTGCAATTTGTTTTATTTTTTACTACTTTTGAAATTGTTCTATAAAAGTAAAAAAAAAAACAGAACTGCTAATCATTAAGTCTTTTTGCATTCGCGAGATGTGAAATGTGCCCGATGGTGCTTCATTCGACCTCAAATATTGTGTAAAAGACAAACAAGAAATGATTAATGGCGAAATTTATTACCACAAGATAAGTACGCGTCAAGCTCAATAGTTTTGGAAGTTTTTGTTTTGAATCTTCAAAACCTCGTTGGACTGGAATGCTTCATTAAATTATTTCTTATAGTACTGCAAGAAAGATAATAACTGCCACTTTGCATGTCAAACTTTTTGATCGAACGTGCTCTTATTAAAATATTTTGCGACATTAATACATCAACGTCATAAGTGCTGGAATATCTTTTGGTAATTAAACAAGAAAGTGACGCAGAGAACTGTAAAACAGTGAAAATCTTATTTCGAATTGTAATTTTATAAATAGATATTTTAACTTGAATATTTGCTGTTTCCAACAATATCTATGGTATAAAAGTTCTCATAAACCTTTTTCGACGTATGTGCACAAAAGAAATAACTGAAGCCTCGTAAAAAAGCACAAATATATTATAATACACGATACTATATTTATTTATTTCTGATTTGGCGAAGACCAACGAACAAATTGCATTGCTTAAGTTTTTAAAAACTTCGAAAAATTATTTAAATTATCTTTGATAAGATTGATGTAATTTGCTTCTATTGACAGCTTCGATGTGGTAAATATATAATTTAATTCCACTAGTGATTTGCATTTGACTTTATGTAAAACGCCCTGATTACTGAGTAATCGAAATATCGAAAATGTATACAAGAAATCGAAAAATATACAAGAAATAAATAAAATTTGACAGCAGAGACCATTAGAATCGTTATTATTATTATTATTATAAATTATCTTTAGAATGTAATTGTTACATTTATGTACTATTATAACACTCAATCTTCTTTATTTGTTGAAATTTCCTTAAACACGTAAACTCCATTAGAGTAAATTGACATTTTTAAAATACGACGGTACATTGAGAAAGTGTTAGTTATATATTAAAAATGATAATTTTATCTTAATATCGTCACCTCTTTGAAAAATAATACCTATTTCCGCGCATGAAACGTCGAATCGCACTATTAATGAAAAAGAAACCTCCGTTTACTAATAAAATAGTTTCCTCGGGCAAGCGCAAATGCGTAAAAGCTATTAAAAGTCTCCGCTGCGAATTTTATCTTTTTTTTTCAGCGACTCTCTGCTTCCTGCGTCAGACGCAAGCACGACTTTCGCATTTCATCCTGTGCCTAACACAGAAGAAAAAGGAAAATATCCGGACGCCATAGGAGGAATTCGGTTCAAGTATCGTTCTGGGAATCATTAACTCCTGAGGAATATTCCTCAACGCGCCCGTTAGCCTTGCACTGGTGTATTAAAAGTTTCGAGTTGAATTGAATGAAGAAGCTCTTAATTTTAATTATCGCTTCGTTGCCACTTTTATAAACTAGCTCGAAGTGCTGCTGGTTTTAACGTTGCTCAGAAATTAAGTTAAGAAATTGTCGCGGTGCGATGTTGCAGAGTGCATTTTATTTACGCGTTGGAATCATGCTTAATGCAAAGCGAGATTGTGTTTTCATTACTAATTAAATTCTCGCTTTAAATTGTTTTCTTTGTGTTGATATGGAGTAGCTTTATGTGCTATTATGTGATTTTTAGTGTTAGGTCTCAGTATTTCGCTTGTCTTGCATTATTTTGAATTGTACTATTATTAGATAAACAGATGGTATAAACTATTTTTATGAATTAATTTCTTTAAAACTTCAGATCCTTGTTAATAAGTAAAAATTTCCCGGTAATCTAGATAAGTAGAATTGTGTAAAATGCCATTTATTTAATCACGTACATCAAAAAGAAGAAAATATATGAATTACCTGAAGGTCTATGAAAGTAGTATAAATCGGATATGGTAAGACAATGCAGACTCCGAAAAACCAGGTTCCCAGAGCGCAGACAAATGCCGGAATACGAGGTTTCCTTGGGTCACTCAAAAGCCGATATCTGTCACCAGCGATCAGTAGATATGTCATCATTGTCACATGTATCGGCATATCCTGTTCACAAAAGAGCAAGAGTGAAGTTTTAGCGCTATTATTTAGCTTTGTTAAATCACTTGAAGAACTTAATTTTATATTAATATATTTAATCTTGAATGAAACCGAATAAAACTTTGTAAAAGCTTATTCAATGTCAAGGTTTCGAGTTTGTAAGATTTCGATTTTGTCGTAAGCTGCAGAATACATTTATTGATAAATTTTCGTGCTACTCATTTGTATTTCATGATTTTTAGAACTGGAATTACTTGTACACCAGCTTTTTGATTTTGAAAAGTGCCGAATAAAAAAAAAACATTACGCATGCAAATAGTTATTTAAGCTTCTTAGAAGATGTTCATATCTGAATTAGTTGCACTGTACATTAATAAAATTTCTAATTTACTTTAAACTACATAAACTTTAACTTATCATAACTTTTGAAAGTTATTCGCACCCTTATTTAGTTTTAGTACTTACAATGCTACGGCGCACAATATTTTACAGAGTAAGTTTCAAGATCCGATTATTTTTTTTTTCTTGATTATGCATTTCAATAAAATAACTTTTAGAATGAATATAAACTTAGTATTATTATATAAGTTAAATTTCATTGTATATAACTTTAATATAAAATTTAAATGATAATAAATACTTATCAATTTGCAATGGAAAATTATATTTAGTGAATTATAATTTATATTGGCAAATGATTTATATGGGATTCCTATACTGCTTGCGTTACTTTAATGTCAAAATTTTGTTTCGATTAGTGAAGATATAGTTAATAAAAAACTTAATTGCAGGAATTGCAAAAACGTAGCTCAACAAAGCTGTTGATTTAGAAAAACGAAAACATCTTTAATAAAATCTTTCAATTAAATTAAAATACTTTGTGAATAGCATTTCCATTTACAGAGATTTATTTAGAATTCTCTTAATCGATCGTCTCTGCAGCCTGCCATTGAGCAGGAAGTTTTTCCATTACCCAAAGGAGCGACATTCGGTCACAGGCTTGGTGTAGAATGGAATGTCACTAAATCACGTCCACAAGTATTTTCAAGCCTCACGTACTTTTTTTCGAATTATATACGAATCCCTTAAAGATGTCTTAGATTTATCAAGGCTGCTTGGAAGGTCGTCATATTTATCCAATCTATTCTAGGTTTAACTGATGCTACAATTCTGCCCAAGAACAAATGTTATTGCAGAAGAAATATTTGGAATAGAGGCTCCGCGAATGTAGAGGAGACCCGGGCAAAACGGACACCTTAAGGAGAAAAGAATAAAAAATGAATTCAAGAGCGAAAAATATAATAAATTAAAATTTCTTCCTAAAGTAGACATCAAAATAAATAAATACGTGCAACCATAGCGATGAATTATTGTTTAAAAATATAATAAAAAATTGTTGAAAAAATTTTGGAATTTTGAGGTCTTCAAAAATCATCGGGCAAAACGGACACCGTCAGGGAAATTCAATAAAAATTCGTTAAATAAGCAACTTTAATCATATTTATATATACATTTGTTTATAGAGGTTTATGGCAACCGACGGGTTATTGCATAAGCATATTCTACATAAGCTTATCTCGTTCGCTGATAATATAATATTATATATAATTATATATAATATATAATATATAACATATATTATATGTATATATATTATCTATAAAGGACAAGGTGACCATTTTGCCCGGACTGTCTTATCCGGAATGGATAAAATGACTTTTCTTTGATAAAACTATGAAAAAAAAAAATTGATATTGATTCTAAAAGGTTTTTTTGGTAAAATATCTATAAATACAATATAATAGCCTGATACTATTTTTGAATTAATTTCATCATCCATGTAAAAAATAAGTTCACTTTTTTACCTTGATAACATCGTAAGCTGACAGACTAAAATCAATTTTTTTTATTTCTAAGCGATGTTATTGTCGCAAGCAACGGGCAAGTACTGAAACTTTGATGCTAATAACACACACAATATACTTGATTTATTTCGGAATTTTCGTAACAGCGATATCAGAAATAATAGGGGGTGTCCGTTTTGCCCAATATGACCATTTTGCCCAGGTCTCCCCAATTGGAATACGTAATTGTTTTACTGGAATGTTTGTCAAGGCCGATATCGAAAAAAGTTCAGCTTTTAAAAGAAATAAATAAAAAATTAAATTTTTTTTCAATAATTAGAAACATTGAAATATTAATTAACAAATCAAAACTATATCCAGCAATTTATCTACATGACAAAATAATTTATTATTTATTATTATTACTATCTACTTCATTTATATTACGCATAAAATTTAATTCATGAAATATACTGTAGTATATAAAATATTTACTACCAGTACTACTTTAATTAATCAATCAATTTAATTGGGTACATATTTTTTTATAGAAGAAGGGAGAATCTTTTATAGAAGTCAATAGTGATGATAATAATAATAAATAAATATAAAAAATAACGTAAATTATATAAAAATTTAATATACATTTTAATTGTGTTAACTTATTTATTAAACTATTACTGAAAAAATACTTTACGAAAGTAGGAAGCCTTTATATGTATTAATAAGCTGTTCAACGCGTGTAATCATCATAAATAAAATAGACCGGGAGCTAGTGACAGAAAAAGTGGAACAATTTTTTTCAGTCTGCCATTGATAGGGGAGGCACTTAAAGCCGTAAGCAATCGAAATATGCATTGAAAACTTTTTTCCACGCATAATATATCTATATTTATACATATATATAGATATACTGTATATGCAAAAATATCCAAAAAGTACATTAACGCGTGGCAAAAAATTTTCAACGCATATTTCGATTACTTACGGCTTTAAGTACCTCCCCTATCAATGGCAGACTGTAAAAAATTGTTCTACTTTTTCTGTCACCAGCTCCAGGACTAAAAGGAGATACTATTAATCTCTCTGAAAATCAGATAAATTAACTAAGATTTCAATTTCTTTATTCCAGAGTCTTCTTTAATTATAATTTCAAAAAAAGGATTTTTTTTTATTTTTGTCGGTGATACGAACCTTTTAAAAAATTAGAAATTATCTATTCATGTACAAAATATTAGTTTCTTGATAATGTTCTTCAATGTTTTAAATTTAATATACAAAATACCAGAGCCCTGATTCACATTTACGTAATAGAAACGCTGAAACACGTATTTCATTATTCTGTTGTAAGAAATAGATTCCAAGTTCGATTGAAATCGAGGACTCATCCTCCCGGCGTTCGCTCCTTGAAACTATGCGATAGAATATTGATGAAAATTATTTTACTATCGATTTTACTTTCTCATTTCGCATGAGCTACCTAAATTTATGAAGTTCCATTAGCAGCAACCGAATAGGTACAATGTCACCTAAACAACGCGGAATACTTCCGCGCCGCGTTAATTCTCGCCGAAACGTTAAAATGATTACCACCCGACGATTATTGCGCGAAGCAAGCCTCCATTAGCGCCGCGCCTCGTTATAAATTTCGCGTCTCCTCGAGAGTGCGTATCCCCGCGGCCTCCGAGCAATTATTTTACGCACCGAGGTAATTAAGGTCACCGAGCTCAGCGGGGTTTCCTCTCATTTCCTTCGATCGCCTCTCCCTCTCTGCCTTCCCCAAGAATTTTCTTCATTTCCGCGAATCCGCACTCTGCAATACCGTCCGGAGCTGTCCGTAGTAAAACTTGAGCTTTTACTTTCTCGCTCGCACTCTCTCTCCGACCATCCTCGTCCACTAATTACTGACAAACGTGTGCAGAGCGAACGTCGCGCGCCGTTCCGCGCTTCTGCAGCTCCGAGCAAATTCGATTATCCCGCGAGCGAGTCTGCCCTTTTGTCTCCGTTGATGTCTTTTACTAATTTATGGCGCGTTTTTTTCTTTTTACACACCGATGCTCTCGAGGCGGAATTCAATAATTAGAGCTTCGGTAATTCATTTTAGATCGATGCTTGCTTTTAACTTTACGACATTACGATACTTGGGCGCTGGCTTTTCCTGGAATAATGACATTGGCAATTCCTGGAGCAGAATATATTATCCTGCAAGTAATTCGATGAATCGGTCGTTTAACAAATTTTTGTATACGGCATTTCATAATATTTTTAATATTTTCTTTTAAATTTTGTTTTATTGCCCCTAAGGTGCTTTAAGGGTATGATAAAAGAAATGCCACAAGAAAATACAATAAGCAATAAACATTTATGTAATAAACAATACCGAAAGGAAAAAGAAAGCCATCAATAATAATAATAATTTGCCATTGTATAAGATTTATAAAATTTAATAAAAGTTTCTAACATATAAAAACATATAAATACCATTTAATCTTACGTAATAAATTAATATTTACAAAAGATCTTATTTTTGTAAGTCGTAACTTCTACTGGTTCAAATAAAAATTTTTATGATAACTGAAGAATGCTTTGAGAACTTACTTTTGATTTATTCGAAAGGTACACATTTATCATATACGTTGAAAGAACTTGATAAAATACGTCAAAAGTGACTTTAAAGATCAAAAAGAATTTCTTCTAAATAAAATATGAGTTATTAAACTTTTATTGAATGCAAGAGGTTCGTTTGAAAAAGTATTTGCGTACGCATCATTATTTTGCATTAAAATAACTTCGTTTCTACTCTCAAGAAAACATACCAGATCTCTACATTCTCTCAGCAGCGCCGCGTTTTCTTACGACAATAGTTTAAAACCTTGTCATCTTTCTCTTTTCTACAGAATGTAGTCCAGAAAGTAGAAAATTTTCAGATGATAATTCGTAGAGTTACTTAAAATTCAGGAATGAAATTACTACTTTTTCGGAGAGTATAAAAAAGTAATTACCAACTTGATTTAAAACGCATAAAAGAAGATAAAAAACATTGAATGATAAAGAAGTTTTCGTTTTTATAATTAAAACAATGCATTTCGGATGAAAAATGGAAAAATTCTGATTTTTTTATCAACTCTGACTATTTCCATTCAAAGTGTCCATTTTAAAAACAACATGCATTTTTCGAATATAAACTTAAAATGTTTTGTATGTGGTTTTTTATATCGTGATACAGAAAAATTATTTATTTTTTATTTCCAATCAATTTCATCATTGTAAAATGATTGTATATATATATATATATATATATATATACAAGTGTTAATCAACCTTTAGAGGCACGAGACCTTATAGTTTAAGTAGCGGTAAGAGTGATTGGTGCTTTGTATACGATGAATATATGATTTAAAAAAGCAGTTTTTATCGATTTTCTTTGGAAAATTTATGACCCTTATCTCGGCCCTGAAAAGATTAAAGCCACTGCCGCCTTTAAAGTATATTGAAACAGAAATCGTTAAAATGTTTTTTCTGCAATATATTTTTCATGAGAAAATTGATGTTTTCTCCAATGTTATATACGTCAAATTTCAGAATAATGCATTGTACATCGCATTGTGATGCTATATACAAATAGTATAAGCGCATTACTTTGCATAATAACTTTGTAAACCACATGTACTCAACGCGCGAGAGATGTTATTCTTAAACATGGGATGAACACTTTGGACTAATTGGATCAATACTGTTGCAGTTTTATTTACTGACTGACTTTCCAAGTCATCCTAATTTATTACACGTTTTACTTAAGAATAAAGAAAGATTGCTGCAAAATGTTTTGATTTTTATTGAAATATCTTTTAAAATCTTTTGATAAAGTAATTAAATATTGTTTTTTTAAACAAATAAACGCATTAAAAAGATTTATGCTACATAATATAAAATAATGAAAGCAGAATTTGAAGTTAAGGGAGTTTTCAAACGTTCTACTTATAAATGTGTGAAAATTGTGCTAATTTGAGGACTATAATTTGTGAGAAAATTATGCTTACATGAAAGCAAGCGAATAAATTAAGTTACACTTAATTTATACACTTTTGGTTGATTCCTTAAACATGAAAAATTATTTGGAATCTCTCCTTACTAACTTCTATTAAAAATTAACAAAATTTATTTCTTTTTTAATCTACTAACACAATTTCATTCTATAAAATAAATGTTTTCAAGAATTTTAAATTACGTTCATTCTTCCAGGAGTTACTTCATTTGTTAACTGACACAATTTGTATCTGTTGGCCATTTCTCTTACACAGAGCGGAAAGAGGAGGCGACTAAAGAGGATTGTTAGATAGCATGAATGAGCTAATTTACTGAAAGTACATACGTTAAATTCATTAAAGCAGAATACTCCGTTATTTGCCTTGCAACTTCAAGAAGTGTTTGCTATCGAAGACGTGTTTACTACTCTCAAATTAAAGTTCTTGTTTTGCATACTTTCTTTTAAATTTTTGTTCGATAGGCTATAATTTTTAGTTACGGTTAAATTTTAATTTTTATAAACACCGATTTCCCCTACAATTTTCAAAAAAAAAGCATAACTCTGTTACTAAGGTTCATTTGAATAAACGCTGAGACAAGTGTCTTCTTTTTTTGGCTAAGAAAGAATTCATACTGGAATTTTATTGAGATCCATGATCCAGTTGAGTAATACTCCTCTTGCAAGTTACAATACAAAAGATACAATACAACATATTCTTTAATATTTTCAAGAAATGAATATTATTAATTAATAGAAATTATAGTTGATTTTAAAACATTGTTTATACTTTATATATTCAATTTTATGATAATAAAATTTGCTAACAATTTACTGATTCATATCCTTTTCTAACTATTACGTATAATTTTAAGCGCTACAATTATTTTATTTTCTGTTCGAAAGCTTAATATATATTCCATTTTGATGAGTTACCGTTCTGCTTCAAAGGAGGCAGAATCTGTCTCTCTGGAAGTCTAAAGCAGCAGCAGCCTCTTCATAATTTCTGGCTTCCTTTCAAAGGTAGCAGTAGTAGCTGCCACTTACACATTTATTATTAGCTTCCAAAAAAGTGACGCAACTAAATTAACCGTTATCTTTACGCGAATTATTTCACAAATTCTGATATATTGTGGACCCAAGTAGAAACAAGTTTTACACAAAAATACCAATCATTAACTAGTTTAAAACTAGCTTATCTAATACAGTTTGAGATTTTAAAAGAAATGTATTTATTAAAAAAAAATTTTTGAAACAAAATTGCAAAAGAAAGTTAATTAAACCACTATCGTTAAACTTTAAAACTGCTAAAACCTTTTATTCAATTCTCAGTACGGCAGGATAATTAACTGCAAGATATACGATACTCCAGATGAACTCTCAAAAAGAGTTTTCCCGCACAAACGGAATATTTCTCTTACCATAACGAAGAGTAATTCAGCGGCAGCTGTACTTCATTCCCCGGTAAGTGCTCACCGCGTGTTTCTAACAACCGCTTTAAAAATATATCCCAACGCCATGCGGATCAAATAGCCAGATTCACCGCAGAGAAAATAGGGCCCTTTATATTTCCGGTTTAGAATTACTCGGCGAACTTGGCCACATCGCTGATTGTGATGATCGCTCCCGGTGAGTTCGTGCATCGACGCTCCCGCGAGCTTTTCCGTACAATGGTTAAGCGCAAACAAAGCCAGCGCGACTCGCTGCGAATAATTGGCGCAATCTCGTTCCTTTCTCGCCGGCAGGACGGAGCTCCCCGGGCTTTTCAATTCGTTCGCTCTTTCCTACTGCAGCGGCAAAAGTCAGCGGCGTTGCGGGGCTGCCTTTCTTTTTTTTTTTTTTTGTAGAGGATGACTTTGACGCTTCGGATTAGTATATTCGATTTTCAGCTTAATTGGTATTGAAAATCAATTACAATGGGCGCTGAAATTTGTTCAAAGGAACGGCTTGATAGCAGCTTTGATGCTTTTTTCCTTTCACGTTACGAAAAATACGAACGGAGAACTGTCTGCGGGAAATGTTTTAGAAGGGTTTTATTGGAAACTTTCGAAGTATTTGAAATTTCTGTTTAAATATTGAAAATTACTGAAGTATACTTTTTTCATTAAATATATAGGCTTTCAATCTGCTACGAAAGGTTTAAATAACAATAAAGTTTCGACATTTTTCAAAACTTTTTTTTATCGTAATACCGTAAGTGGATCTAATCAAAAATTGAAAAAGCTCAAGGGAAAATAAATGTTCTAAAATAAAAGTGAGGTTTCAGAGGTCATTCCGTAAGTTATCTTTAAGAACTCCTGCAAGTAACGTAAAAAGTCATTTAAGTTGACCCCGCGAAGCTCGAATGACTTTATTGCTTTTTAACTCTCAAAATTAGTTGTTCTGACTTGTTTTTGTGCTGAACGTCATTCATGTGACTTCTTTAAAACAATAAACTTATGTTTGTGAAAGATTTCGAAGAAATACAAAATCGTGCTATGCAATCTGAAATAGAAACATATTTATTTTGAAATTTGTGAATAAAATAATTCGAAAATCAACTTTGTTACTGAAATTAAGTAAAACCGATTTTTGAAAATATCAATTTCATTCATCGATTTATTTCTTTATAGAAGGGCTATACAACTGTAAATGAATATTTTAATGTCTTTATTATTCACTAATTTTCTTTTTAGCTAACAGTTCATATAAATAGAAGGATCGATCACCACAAATATTCAAACATTTTTATTTGGAAGATATTTTTCATGCAAGTCTCTACAGAATCAAAAGTTTCGTATATAAATTACCAATTTATTGATACATATTTCCTTTATTAATTTTAAAAAATTATAAAAATAGTTTTTTGTTTTCTTTATTTTTTTTCTTGCAATTTAATTTGTAATTTTGGTTCAGATCAACTTGAAGAATGAAACTTCATCGATGACTTTTTTTGTCGTTTAATTTGGAAACTCAATAATAAAGACCGTATCGATGAATAGGAATATGTATTTATAGATAAGGCGATTTAGGGAATTCGTGAAAACTTAATGAAACTGTCAATAAAATGTCATTTACAGGCAAATTCGTTTTATCTTCAATTATAAAATATTTTCTGGGGCAACGTAGATGATACGGACAGCATTGCTCTTTTATTTGGAATTTCTAGATCTTTAATTTAGTTTATTTTTATATGCGAAAAATTACTTCCATAATAGTATTATTACCTTTGATAAAATAATGTATACAAACAGGCACTTATTAACGCAATAAAAAAAGAGATAAAATTTCTTTCCTTTATAAACTATAGTTATGATTGTCAAGCAAAGGAAAATAGAACATCATTGCCCAAACTTGGGCGGGCTTCCAAAATCTTTCTTCACATCTATACTGTATCTATTACCAAACAATCGGCGGGATGAAGTTTCGACGCGCGCCCTTGGCATGGCTTCTCCAGGAATCGCAATTGGCGAAACAGTAAATCCGCCCGAGACGTCCGCTGCATGTGATGTTGTAATTTCCATATTTTATGCGGTAATGCGATTCAACTTAGTTTTTGCGAGGAAAACTTCCCCGAAGTGTCAAATTACTCATGCAAATAAATGTGTTTTTTTACTTATTCGATTATTTTTTACCGCTTTACCTTTACTTGGAACGGAGACAAATTTCGGAATTTAAAATAGTACTATTTTCGAGCAGAAGATAATGCTGATTTAAGGATGAAAGTTTCATCTTTTTTTTTCATAAGTTTTTTACGGATAAAAGTAGTTTTTATTTAAGTTTGCGAGGAAACTGGTTACATGATACTTTCAAAATAAGAAAAGATGAACTAAATTTTAAAATCCTTTTTTATTAAGTTTAGATAAGTAACAGAAAAATATAGTTATATTTTAATTATTGTAACGAATAACTAGTGAAAATGACATGGAAATTGTCTGGAATAGATTTAAAAATTAAAAATTAATTCAATTAAAAATAATACTTTTCGATACGAATGCGGGAAAGTGATTTTATCCTTGTGTGGCTGTTTTCGCCCGAGCGAACCGAGGGTGAAAAGATCACACGAGGTTAAAATCACCTTCTAGCTCATGTATCGAACGATATTTTTAAACGAACAATTCTTTAAACTCTGCTAAATGGTCAAAAAAATCGTAGCGGGTCAATTTTTTTTTAAATTAAAGGGGAAGACTTGTATTTTAAGGTGCAATGATCAGAATTATCGAGGAAAAATTATCCACGCGCAGGCGCATTGCGAAACTTTACAAATTTTGAGCTTTGAAAAATTACCTGGAATTTCAAGGTCACTTAAGTTGCGGTTCCGTTGTATCGAAAAACCAATACCACCATCTTAAAGTAGAGACTATAAACTTTCATTTAAAAAAAAAGTTGACCCCCTGTGGAACGCGATACCGTCCTCGATCAGGGATTCGGCTTCCCTGAGCACCTTTAAGTAGCTGGCTTGGACATATTTTGAAAACCTAGACTAAGACAAAGACAAACACTTAACAGACGAAGCTGCCAGACTTGTAGAGACATGTATTGTAAACAGATAAAACATAAAACAGACTATAACACATAAACGATACAAATGACTTAGATTACAAACGTATTAATAAAACTGAATGACGTTAGCCTAATGTATAAATGACTGTACTAATTTACTTGGCCAGCATGCTGACCATTTTTGGATACAATATACAATAAATTTATTACAATACGACCTTTTCTTCCTGAGATATCGACCTTCGAAAATGAGCAATTTTTCATCGGAATTAAGTGGTGCGTGAATTTTGTTGCGGAGTGTATATAGAATTTGCACGTGCTTAAAAAGGAATATCTGTCCTATAAAAGGAAACCTTTGTAGTTTCTAAAGTGTCATTATTTAAGTCTGCGCATATCTTGGTGAAAAATCTGAAGGTTTTTGAAAGAGAGAAACCAAGAAGCAAGAGTCTCCGCCTGAAAAGGCCGCGAGAAACTTTATGAGGGAGCTCGTGCGAAACTTATCGTTTTTCCGGCGACAGAGAGCCACCGAATATTCTTGAGAGAAGGACGCTTACATGCAAAATTGTACTTAGAGCTTTTTAAAATATATACGGAAAATAGTACTTAAATCTTTATGTAAAATAAAAGTCGTTAAACTCTAAATTAATATTTCAAATTAGTTTATCATTATTATTAATTAATTAATAATAATTATTTAATAATAATTAATTAACGAAAACAAATTTGAACTTGACCCACATAAACTACGTTAGATTTTCTAAACGCTTAAAAATTTCCTTAAAGTAAGTCAAAATTGAAATCCAAAATGATATCTATTGTCAGGCATCCATTTTGCATCTGCAGCAAACAATTTTACTGACCGTAAAGACGGGGTAACTTTGCATCCACAAATTTAAAAGTAAAATTTCCAGCTACGAGATCAGCAAATAACCAAATCGTATGTTAAATGTCGCCTCCTCCAATTTCCGAATTCCGATAGATTAAGCGAATCGATCGGCGCATTAAGTTATTCTGAACGTGATTTTCATTTTAAGATTTACTGACTAATTTAAATTACTTTAGAATCCCTTAAATTAATTTAGAACGCCTTATCATGCATTTTTAAAAGAAATTTAAAGAAAAACCTTTATATCAATATATTTTATAAATAAATAACCTTTTATCTGTATATTTTTATCGTTTCATTTCAAGACAGTGAACATATTTATGTAGTTACATTTAAGAATTGGCAAAAGAAGAATTATCACACAAACAACAATGAGGTTGTATTATTGCAATTAATCTAGTTTAACGTTCGAACCATCTCAACAACGGTGCCCGTCGTAACTCCCGATCGAAAATTTAAAAGCACGACGCCCTCAATCTCCTCCTCGCGCGGTTCCCTAATAAATTACTCGCGAAACGAGCCGCCTCGTCCATATATGGAAGGGTTAGTTTTGAGTAACAGGCGCTCGATACCTTGGCGAATCCGCGCGTTAAATCCCCTCCGTTTCTCGCGCAAACACGCGGAAAGCGAAAGAAACGAGTCTCGCGAGAGACCGAGAAAACCGCGTTCGCGCCTCGAATCCAGCCGGCCGTTATCTGCGCTTTGCCGCCGTGGCCTCCAAGGCATTTCTCGAAATCTTTTCTTTTATTTTCTCGCTCTCTCTTTCTCGCGGTTTAGCCGAGCGCGACGTACCCTCGGTTGCGTGCTTTTTCATACGGCGGGCGGAGGCTGAATTTCAGCGGGGGTTATATATACGTTGATAAATTTCGGACCACATTCCAATGGGCTGCGGGGTGAATGTATAATAGATGTGGAATACATTGTCGCATCGATTCTTTGATGTTCTTTGGCGCATACGTACGGTATACTTTGACGTTCTTTCGCTTTGGAAGAAGTATATATATGTAAGTAATATTAGCTGAAACGTCAAGGATTTACTTTCGGAGTTAATGTATTAATTTGAATTTAATTTCAAAGTTCAAATCAGTGAATTAAGTTTTATGAATATTTCATATATGAGTATCTTTATAATAATTGTAAGATGCATTTAATTTTTATAAATTCATATTAGCTTTTACGCTCCCATTTCATTGTCTTGCAAGTCAAGTAGTACATCCCTTTGGTACACAAATTAGTCTTTATTAGTGCTCCTTTTTATTTTTTATTTAATTTTTGTTTTTAATTTAAAATCTATTAACCGCATTCATTTAATAAATTGACAGAAAATATATATTATTATTTGAGTGCGTTTTATTTAAATAAAACAACTATTTAATTTTAACCAGCAACTTTATGCGAGATATTTTTATTTGTCAAAATGAAAACAGTTAAATTATTCTATAAAACGCAAATGAAAAGAAAAACTTTGTTTTTATTACGCTCGTTAATATAGCAAATGTATATGCAATATTTCGCAGAATAATGCGACATAAATTTCAAAGCGCACTCGAATTTGTTTTTTTGCGTAATTATACAGTAAATTTACAATTAATTACTCGTCAAAAATGTATTCAAGAATCCGTCACATTTTATTCATAATAAAATATTATTTATTTATTTGAAAGCCCTGTATTATTAAAAGCGCATTATACTTTAATCTGCACTTGAATGCGCAAAAATTTTCTCCGATCAAAAACGATTATAAATTCTTTTCATTGACTTTAACATTTTGAATTCGTTAGAATATAAAACCTCAATAACGTTTTTTTCTACATTTGTGATAAATAAATGTCTATCTGCAGTTGACTCGTTCAGTTGAATAATTCACATCAATCTCTAATTTAATTTACCATTACCTCAAAATTTAATAATCAACACCATACCAACCTGCAGGATGGGCAGTCCGAAGCAGACGAACTGTCCGAATATCCAGTTCTGCATGAGCATGACGGTCAGAGTGATCGGCAGCGCGACCCCCACGTGTATAAAATTCGCGACGGCGATGTTGATCAGAAAGGCGCAGGTCGGGTCCTTGAACCTCTTGTACCTGGCGATGTGATAGACCATCGCCAGATTGGCCAGGGTGCTGCTGACGATCAGGACCGCGTAGACCGCGACGAAGATCGGGTAGATCCCGACGAAGTACGGGTTGAGATACGGCTTGGAGAAGTCGACGGTGTCGTTGCTGAAGCCGTTCAGGTACTTGATGATGTAGGGCAAGAAGTGCTGCGGAATCTCGCTGGCGTCGACCTGCATCGCGGCGACGGGCAACGCGTCCGCGAGGTAACAGATAGAGGTGAAGAGCGACATTGGAAAGAATCGATTCCTCCCCCGTGGCGATAAATAGGCACCGCGGGCTTCCAGGACGCAGAGTCTTCTTCTCGGCGTCGCTACGGCATAACGCTCTCTCGGCCACTAGGAACGTGTCGTGTAAACAGTCGTTAGGCGGGTGTGTACACCGAAGGAAGAGAGAGAGAGAGACGACGCGTCGGGCTATCGATTATGCGATTTTCTGCAGTCCGGGAGCCTCGGCTCGAGCTGATTGTTGCGGTTTCCGCTGCTCGACATCCGGCGGCTGTGTGCACTCGTGTCGGATATCTATGTCCGACCGAATCTTGACTCCCTCCACTCACCTTCACGGCTGTCGCCTCGGCTAAGTCCCCCGGCTTTCTTCCCCTTAATGAGGCGT
Organism: Ormyrus rosae; assembly: GCA_035047165.1. Classification (NCBI taxonomy): domain Eukaryota; kingdom Metazoa; phylum Arthropoda; class Insecta; order Hymenoptera; family Ormyridae; genus Ormyrus; species Ormyrus rosae. The sequence continues at coordinate 32,868 of JAWWML010006228.1, forward strand.
GATTATTCGACTGCGAACCGACGGGGAGAGGGGAGTCGAGCTCTAATCACTTCTTCTTTCAGATGCGTTCTTTAATTATGGATTCCTTTTTCGGCGGCGTTATCTGCAAGCAGAAAGAGAGAGGGGCCGGCTCACTTAGGGAATTGTCTTATTAAGGCTGTCATGAATATTTCATTTCGTCGCGGTCGCCAGAGCCGACGAAAGCCGAGAGCGATATATTTATTAGTTTGATTCCATTTGACACGTTCGCCCTACCCTTTACGACGGGCACTTCGGGTCTCTGGCGGAAAAGTTTTAAAATTAAGGGCGTTTTTTTGATACTCGAAGAATCTTAAGGAGTTGGAAGTTCTTAAAAAGTTTTCGAGCAGCGGCTGACTTACTCTTGTATTTTACGCGCAAATAAAGAGCTGTGTAAACATGTCAATTTTTCGAAGGACGTTTTTAAAGCAAAAGATTCTTATAGTGTAATAATTATTAAATATGGGCTTTTTCTTTAATAAATTCTCTGTGAATGCAGAAAATCTGCGGTAAAATAATTTAAATTTTTATAGAAAAACTATGTCACACTGAAGGGTTCTTATTATATTTCTTTACTAATAGTAAATGGGTAATTTAAAATATTTCCTAGGAATTTGAAATTTAATCGGAACAAATTGATTAAATTATTTTGGTATTCATTTTATGAACGAGTATAATTAAATTTTTAATCAACAATATGATTATATTATATGATACTTTAAAGAATTTAAAAGAAACTTTTCAAATTGTTTTCCTATTATATAAATAAATTATAATTTAAGCAAAACAATGAAAAACTATTAGCTAGAAAGTTATTTTCCGATACTAAACGTTATTCTTTTTATTTGCAGACCGTAAAATCAAAAAAATTTAATGAAATCATCAACGCAGATTAATCTCTACTAAATAAATTCATTAACAAGTTTTGTTTTAAACATTCGCCGACCAACTTTCCCGCGCATAAAATTTACCTTGTTACAAACGAGTTTCCTAAACTTCTACAGGTAGACGTAAACAATCGCTCGCGGCCTGTTAATGAAGGAGGCGTCGCACATTAAAAAATGACTAAACCAGCACAATTCACCCTCCAACTCCGCCGTCATCTCGAGCCCGTCGAAGCTCCTCTCCATCCGGCTTCGATCCTCGATCGAATCGATTTAAATTTAACGAAGTGCGCGGGACACTCTCGAAATCAATAAGGACTGCTAAAATATACAAGAACGGAGGTGTATTCCTCCTCCGAGGCTCCAGCGAGAGAGCGGAGGGCTGCGACTCGGCGCGTAACGCGGACTCCCGGTGACTGATCGTGTGCGCTCCCGCCGCTTGGACCACGACGGCGGCTTCGGCTCCTGCGCAGGTCCGGCTCTCTCGGCACGTGTATTCTCCCTCCGCTTTCGCACACTCGATCCCTCAGTCCTTATCCATCAGCGGGAGGCGTTGAGAGAGAGAGAGAGAGTGAGAGAGAAACGCTCCTCTTACAATGAGAAAGTGGAAGGAAGCTCTCGATTTTAGGAGAGTCAATATTTTTCCGGGAAATACGATATATTTATAAGAAGCCCGCAGCTGGAAATTGTTTTACTTCCTCGCTGTGAAAGGTGGATTATTTGTCATGGTTTCAAGAGAGACTAGAAGAGAAAGAGAGGGAAAGGCGGCGGGGGGGTGGAAAGGGAGACGATGTAGGTATACGTATTTCGTGAAGCAGAGAAGAGCAAAGTATGCCGCTCCGGGCGTCATTGTACGTCGACGGATTCGCAGATGGAAATTGATTATATGGATTTCGATGAATATTGTGCGTGCTTCTCCAAAGCGAATATGTGCTCCGATAGATGTTCTCGCGCATTTCTATCGCGGAGGCACCGCAAAAATCAAACAATGAAACTTGGCAGTCTTTCATTTCGAAGGAAACATCAAACCATCGGGGAACGATATTACAATTTGTATGGTGGAATTTCCGGAAAAATTCAAACATCAAAGCGCGCTGACAAGCGGTACTTGTGAAACAAGTGGTTCATTCTGAAACCTTTTAGGTTTGAAAAAAAAAAAAAATTAGCGATCGAGTGTTTTATTTAAAATTTTTTTAATTGATAAAATAGAATATATAGAATATCAACGTTTCTGACAGCTAATGTTTTATTTATCTTATTCTGTTTACCTTATACATTTAAATACAAAAGTTTTATTATTTGTTGGTATATCACATAAAAACTAACGAATCAAGCTTAATAAATCTTTATTAAAATGAAAAATAATTTATCAAATCTTTTGAATCCTTCTTCATTTTCTTGGTTTTTTAAAAATATTTATAATTTTATTATTATTAATAAATATAACATATTATCAATTAATTAATAAGTAATGTGTATCCAGAGTTACATAAAATATACATAGTAATAAATAAAATAACAATGTTTTAATAAGTTTATATGTGAAATTTGATCCAATTTGATAAAATTTAATAAAATTTAAGTTTAATAAATTTAAATTGAAATGTAAAAGTTTGTTTCTTTCTTTGTTCTACAACTACGTGAATCTTCTACTCCAATTCAAAAATTAAATTGTTTTGTTCCTATTCTAGAATAATACAGACTATACAGAATTTCGTTACTTAAAAAAAAAAAATTTGAAATATTGATATTGATAGCAACACATGTATATTTACTAAAATCTGTTATTTTTTCATCAGTCGTGTACAAATAAATAAAATTTTTAGTTTATTTTAAAATTTTTTAATAACAATAGTGTTTTATATTCTTACGCAATACTATATTCATTTAACAACTTTAGATAAATGACTAAATCTGCTGCATTAAAAATTGTTTATTATATCAAGAGTACTGAACAAGTTTTTGTTTTAAACTGTAAGGATAAATTTTTCAAAACTATTAATCAGTTTCAATTTTCGACTATAATACTTAAAAATGACTTATTAAAAAAGACTTTTAAAAAATGTCCCCTTAAAGTGTTTAACAAATTTGCGCTCACGTCATTATATTTACCACATCTCCTTATTAGGAAATTATATAGTCATTATCACGAACGCGCAGGAACAATTAATAATTGATGCGGTTCCAATTATTTAATATTGTAATATACACGTCTTTCAAGCTGCTCCCGCGTAAACGTGATTTTACTGTCTATGCCGATAATAACCAGACGTTACGCATCAAGGAAACACGGCGAGGTATATCCATTAATTTCTACGCAACGCGATTCTAGAGGGCTATCTGATGATTAACAGAATTCAAGTAGTGGGTTGAGATTTTGACGGACGTCGCGGAACATCAGCTGTTAGTGAAAATCTAAAAAATTGTAAACGCACCAGTTGCCCTTAACTTTTTTTTAATGAAACAAAACCTGTTGTACGAAAATGATGTAGGTACACTTTTAACAAGAAATATGATTCTATTTTTTGGTGGGTCACGAAATGGATTCTAGTCCATAATTTTAATGGAATTTAAAATTTGCTCATACACAATGTTATAAATTTTATTAAAATGTTACTTTAATCTTGACTATTATTTAAACTAACTTTTAAATATACTTAACATTTAAACTACTTTAAATTAATCAACAAATTTTGACATTTCTTAGTTTCTAGAACGAAATACTACAAAATACATATATAATATAATAATATAATCTTATCAAGAAATTATTTTAAGTTTTTTAATCTGAACTCAATCACTTCATATAAATTAAAAATCAGTTACTTTTAGTCATGATAATTTGTTAGGTTTTAATTTCAGTGACTTTCTTATTTTCTTATTAAGAAGAACTTGAAGAACACTACTTTGATAGTATTATGGAAGTTATTCAGTCTTAATACTTCCTAGTCCCAGTCTTAGGGAGCTTGCAAACTGACATAAATATAAATGAGAAAAATTAAACTTTTTCTACTCATTCTTAACCCCCGTACACAGAATTACGAGTTATCTCGCCCTGAAATGCACGTGTTTTCCCAATATTCTTATGAGATTACATATCTGTAGCCAATCTAAAAAGCTTAAAAAAAGAAAAGAAAATTTAATATTTCCAAGTGCTGAGAATGAATATTTGTAAGCTCGACGGGTATTTATCGTATTTACGAAGGATTCTTTAAAAAAATATTGTGACATTTTACAATAAAGTCGATGCAATCGTTCGTGTAAACAGAATGCATTTTGCTAAGAAACACGCAAACAAGTAAAGTAAAAAACTATTGCTAGAGATTCCATTTAGATAATTCCAATATAGCAATAAATAATTCACAGAGTATTTTCCAATTATAAAATTCCACCGACTAAGGAGCTGAATGTCAATATATAACCAGCATCTATAGTTTGAGGTACTGGCTTCATCGGAAACACTCCTTATTCTTAATGGATTGGAAGTTACCAAAATTAGAATGACTGTAAATAATAACACAGGGAATTTGTTTATTTGTTAATATACTGTATAGCAAAAATAAAAAATAATGTATTTTCTTACATGCTTTATTTCGTAGAGCATTGGTCCTGGCATTGTTAAAACCGAAATCTTCGATGTCGGGAGAGTGGATCCAGCGTTCATTAACAAAACGCCAAGCTTGAATCCGGAAGATATTGCTGATTCTATCATACGTGTTATCTCGGCACCTCGACGCGTTCAGATAACAGAACGGCTGATTGTACCTTTGGAGCAAATCCCTTAAAAGCCTTTCATTGCCTTTATTAATTATTTACTTTCTTTGTTGAATTATTTATTAAAATGTGTAAGTAACAATAAAGCTAGCCTTTACACTAGCATTATTACACATATAATTATTAAATAATTATTATAATAAATAATTTGCTGAACGGAAGAATAATTTCAAAGCTCCATATTGAATGACAAACAGTGCATTTTAGTTGAACAGCTTTCTAAGACCAGAAGTCTGAACTATTATGAGCGTCGCTTTTCATGTGTACATATATAAAATGAGAAATAGATAATTACAATTGTTCAGACATTTTAAGGTTTCACGTTATCATTAAATGTACACTTAGAACTTTAAAGTAGTCTCAGTTCAGCAAATTGCTTTGAATAAAAATGTAACACACAATAAAACATATAAGTGAAATCTCAAGTACGATATACACATCTGTAAATAATTCTGTATTTACAGTAAGTCAGTCTACCAAAAATTAAGTAATATTTCACTGAAATCCACACGATAACAGTCAACTCATCAGTCGTTAAACCAAGCATCGATTTTAAAACTGCACATAGAGACGGCAGATTTCTAACCTCAGATGGAATCAATTTCCAGAGGCGCGTCGCTCGCGTTGTAAAGGATTTATTTCCAAACTGCAGGACAGTTGGCGTTGGAAAGTTTTTGACATCACCCATTACTGGGAGCCGGAGCTCAAACCTGATTAGCATGCTGTTTTCGGTAACTGGGAAAATACGCATACTGGAGCTGTGTCAATCACGGCGACTTTCCATGTGTAATCAGCCAACCCAGATTATCCGGGATGACATGTTCGTATCCTATTATCCACTATATATACTTAATTATAACACTCGAACAGTTTCTTCAGAAATATTTGTTGCGACGAACATTATACGTTGCAGCACTATTCATGTTCCATCACTTATTCAATCTTTTGCAGATATAAGAGTAACTTATGTTTCTACATGGCCTATACTTTTGTATTCCGTTTTCTTTTTTCTAAAAATAGTTCTTTCGAAAGATTTTGATGAACCGACCCGCGTAAAAATAGTACTGATGGGGAACATATTGCGAAAATATTGGAAAATGGTATTATTAATATTTATTCAATGCATTGGGTATCTCTTGGTTAATTATTCACAATGTGTTGCTTTCCGATTGTAAACGCGCATTATCCAAGATAT
>JAWWML010006279.1:0-24752 GCA_035047165.1 Ormyrus rosae
CGCACACACACGCCGTAACGGTGCCTCGCTCTCTCCCACCTCTGGCGGCGCGCCTCCGCGGCTTTCACGTGGAATCGAGACTGCCGCCAGCTGACGACGGCTGAGCGACTCCATCAGTGGGCGGCGAACATGTGGCCCTTCAGCAGTACCTGCCAGAGCAAGGCGCGCCTCATCGGCAAGACCGTCGTTATCACCGGCGCGAACACCGGCATCGGCAAGGAAACCGCCAGGGATCTCTACAGGAGAGGTCAGTGCGAGATATATAGGTTTGTCGCGTCGTCTGGCGAATGTGCGGGAGAGCAAGGATCGGACGTGGTGATTCGCTCGTTTGTTTTTTTTTTGTTTTTTTAGTTTTGGGAAGGCGGTGTGTTTGGGAAAAGAGTAGTTGGGTGTAATTTAGAGTAGTGTGTCGGAGACATTTCTTTTATCGCGAGCTCGAACTGATAAACTAATGATATGTTCTTGAAGATAGTAAATGCATTTTCGTCTGTTGCAATATTTAATTGTAGTAAATGCGTAGATGCGAGACGTTGCGGGGTATTTATAGAAAATTACCCGTAGATAACTTAATGACTAATTTCAATTCGTAATAGATCAAACAATTTCCGTAATATGCGAAAGATTGTTGTTTCTATATAAATTAATGCAAATGAAAATATACTTGCACTTGTAGATCTGTCAGTAAACTCGTATTTTATGCACTTGTGTCACAATATATTGTTCGTTTTGATAGTAATTTTACTAACAAAACTATATTTTTAATTAATTTTTGTAAAGGGCGACTCTTGTTTCTTAAATAAAGTAAACATTAGTAAAAAGTTTCTTAAAATCAATTTTAAACTTACCAGTATTTACAATTTTTAAAATATCAGTGTTTTACTGGAGAAGTTCTATCTGGATCCAAAGTAGCGTAGTAAAAATAGATGCCGGTAAAGCAGGTTGCTAGCGGCCCTTTCACATTCTTTACGGTAGAAAAGGTCAAGGACCCTTCGACCACCATTGCAGTGAACTCCTTTTAAACTCTTCCATCCTTGACTCACATTTAGATAAAATTCAATTTTACTAATACAAAGACTTTTTCGCTATTACATTTAAAAGAACAATTCACACAAATTAATGATCGTGTTATCGTTGATCTTTACGTGTTGTGGATCTGCAGGTGCACGCGCAGGGAATCAATAATCGTAACCTTGAGTTATTATTTGTATTTACATCGTTAACTGAAATTGTTGAGACTTAAATTAATCCTTGCTTATTTTTATTACTTTTTGCTGTAATTTTGAATATTGGAAAAATGAATTTTTTTAAAGGGGCCACTTAAAGTTTGAATCTATTAATAAATAATGGAATGGTTTTTAAGAAGCAAGTCATTACAAAACCAAACAACAAAAAATCACTGCATACAAATAACTACAAGAAAGTATTTTCGTTTTGAAAATTTTTTTTGTAAAATCATGGTTTTAAAGTATTCATAACATTATCATTGCTTTGCAACATTTTTAAAGGTTTGTGTTTTTATCTGAAATCTAAATTCACTCAATATGTATTATAGGCATAAGCTTAGCAAAGATCGATAAAAAAAATTGTCACGACTAACACAATTTCAGCCGAAAATAACGCCTGAATGAATGAAGAAATGAGCCATCGACTTTAGAGATAGAAGTTATTGTACAAGTTGTGATGAGTTGGCAAAATCTCAAAACTCTTGAAAATAACGTATTTACTAGATCTAATATAATCGTATCTCAAAAATGATTTGAGTTACAGATTATTTTTCAATCTTCAGCATTGTTATACTAAATTATTATGACAATTATGATTAGATAACTTTTACATGACTAATATAAGACTAATAAAGAAATTAGCACTGTTTTTTCTTCCTCATACTTTACTTCATCTCAAAAATGATTTGAGTTACAGATTATTTTTCAATCTTCAGCATTGTTACACTAAATTATTATGACAATTATGATTACATTACTTTTACATAACTAATATAAGAATAATAAAGAAATTAGCACCGTTTTTTCTTCCTCATACTTTACTTATTCAATTTACTTTTCGGTTAATCAACGATTTTCATAATTTGTAATTAGCGGTTTAAATTTAAGATATCGAACTTTATGAGAAGAAATTATTTCAGTTCTATAAACATTTCATTGCCGACGCCAAATATTAGAATAAAGATCAATAACTTTTAATTTAACATTTTAATATAAATTAGCGACGACTTTGTCTCTTCGCCTCGTACATTGTACATTTTAATGGCATGACTCCTGAGTTATTAATAAGTTAACGACATTTACATTCACACGTGACGAGACAAATTTTTTTTTCTCAGGTGCAAGAGTGATATTGGCTTGCAGAAACTTAGAAAAAGCAAATGAAGCTGTCGAAGAGCTCAAAAAGACTCCGCCTTCAAGGTAAGTGTCAAAGTAATTGTTTGTTCTATCGAGCGACGCTTATTTAGATGCAAGCCTAACTTCGCAAAACTATTTTGATTAATTATTCAAGCGCAGCGTCGTATTGCATGAATTATTTATCTCCAGGTATGGAAGATCTTGGAATAAAAGAATGTTTAAACAAATTTTGTTGCGAACGAAGCTTTGTAACAAGTACCCGCTTATATAAAAGAATATAATTAAACAATAGGAATCTATATTAAACATTAACGCAAAGTCTGGCATGAATTTTATAAACTCTTATAAATTATTTACTGTTTATTTTTAATTTCTTCATTAAAATACAAATATATTTTGTTAGTATAAATTGTCCATTGCTACGCCTATGCCTGCTTTAACCACGGACTTTTATAGAAAAAGACAGTTAGGCTCTCAACATCTACGACTATGCAGATACAGTTAGGTATACTAGCAAGTGCACTTAAAATACAGGAAAGGATTAAGCAAAACCCACCAGAGACTTTTACTCGATTTCCATTGCAAAAAAAGAAAGAAATTACTTCAAAACCACTCAAACATTCTCCTTCAATACAAGAACTCTACAAAATTCCAAAATTCCCTCGTTCAATTTTCGAAATCCGTCCCGCAGGCCGGATCGAGAACAGTTCCAAGGGAACCCGGGCGAGCTCGCGGTCTGCAAGCTGAACCTGGGCAGCTTGGCGAGCGTCCGGGAATGCGCCAAGCTGCTGTCGACCCAGGAGAATCAGATCCACCTGCTGATCAACAATGCCGGGGTGATGATGTGCCCGCACGAGAAGACCGAGGACGGCTACGAGCTGCAGTTCCAGACCAACCACTTGGGACACTTCCTGCTCACGCTGCTCCTGCTGCCGAAGCTCAAGGCGTCCGCGCCCGGCGTCAGGATCATCAATGTGTCCTCTATGGCGCATATAAGTGAGTCGTTGTTTTACTAGTAGTTTTTTTTGAATAATTGATTTTTTTAGTTTTTCATTCGCACGTAGATCTTGCACGCCTTCGTTGTCGGAGTGGCATGGCAAACAATTTTTTTTTCGCGTCACGCTTCTTCGAAGTGTTAAGAGTAGAGTTATTGTATAACCGCGTAGAAAATGCTTTTCACAATTCCTGTTAACGGAGTTCTAGTTTAAAATTAACTTGCGTACTGACGAATAATTAATCGCGATTAATTTTACTACTATGTATTCTTTTATTTTAATAGGATGGCTATAGGGCGAAAAGATCATTCGAGTCACCATTTAACGAATTAAATACACTGTGTTCTTTGTTCCCTTGTTAATAATGGTCGCCTAAATTTAAGTAAAGAAGCATTCATAATTAATGGGTCAAATCATCGATTAGTCATACACGTCCATTCACTAATTTTCCGACACTTCAAAGAAATAATTACTTCCTCGTACTACTAATTTAACTCGGAACAACTAATCCCATCGTTTTCTTCTTTTGCAGGAGGCCAAATGCACTTTGATGACTTAAATTTGGAAAAAAATTATTCGCCTCTCAGAGCTTACGAACAGAGCAAATTGGCCAACATCTTGTTTACCAAAGAGTTGACCCACAGACTCAAAGGTAATTCACTCTTTTAAGACAATCTGGAAAAGCAGATTTAACAAATTTAGAAGACATTCGGATTGTTGAATATATAGAAAATTGTTATATTAGAGACCCACGCCTTGAGCATGAGTTGACGTATACGTGCCTTCCGAATTTTTTACGGTTAGAATTACGTTTATTTGAGATGCTAATGTTGAAACGCGGAACTAGTTGACGCTGGGAATATTAGTTTTGTAATTCGCGTAGGATATTTAAGACCTCGCACGATAATTTAAATTTATTAACGAGTATGTACAATTGAACTGTTACTATGAAATTTAAATGATTTTCGTTACATTAACCATGCGCTCCATTCTCATGTAAAATTTTTCTACAAAAAAAAAAATGAAGGACTAACATCATTGTCAATGCACGTTTCAATAATATCTCGCTTCTATAAAAAACGTTCAAATCAGGCACTCTTACGAAATAATCTTTCCCGGTAGACTTTACCTCCCCGAGTCGCAATTTAATCCACTCATTAAATTTCCAGAATCGAAAATCGAGGGAATCTCGACGTACACGCTGCACCCAGGTGTGATCGCAACGGAGCTGGGCCGCCACCTGGACAAGTCCTTCTTCCCGGGAGTGCGCTTCGCCTTTCAGGTTCTCGTCAGGCCCTTCATCAAGACGCCCGAACTCGGCGCGCAGACCACCATTCACTGCGCGACTGATGAAGCCGCTGGCCAAGAGACGGGACTCTATTACAAGTGAGACTTGACGTTTTGGTTGAAAGAAGGGTCACTATTTTGTTTTTGGAAATTAGAATCTATTTTTTAGTAATGGTTTTATATCGTATGGATGAGAGAAATAAAACGTTGGGTATTTAAGAAAGTTTAAATATAAGATAAAATAATTCTTCGGTTTTATTGTCTTTACTTATGGAATTGGTTACTTTAAATATTCATTTAAGAGACTAGAGATGTATTTTTTTTATTTTTGTTTTATCATACTACAATTTCATTTAAATTCCAAAATAGTGCCCTTTTTTAAAAAAAATAATACTCTTAATTTTGGACGAAAAGGTAGAATTAAATAGCTACTTAATTATTTTTTCTTTAACCAGGGAATGCAGAGTCACGAGCCCGGCTTCGCAATCAAACAATAGAGAGGACGCAAAGAAACTATGGACCGAAAGTTTGAAGCTCGTCGGATTGCCACCGCAAGAGAATCTTGCAGAATTGCTGAATGTTATTTCCAACGAAATCTTGCCTTCGATAGAAGTTAAATCTTTAAAATCATTTTAAGTTAATTTAAGTGGTTGTTCTTAAAACGAATTGAGTGATTTTAACGTCTGTTTTACTTATTTATACTAAATAATGTGCACAATTCCAATCAATCAATGTTTCTGTGGTTTTAATTTTATTTTACTAATTGTACTTTAACAGTAGGATTTGCGTCGATTTGCCTGATAAGATCGATAACTTTTGTACCATTCGAAAATTAAGCGTACACTACTTTTCAATAAAAATTTGTAGTTTATTAAATTGCATACTAGCTTTCTTATTATTTGAAAAACATTTTATAAACAAAATAAATAATATAAACGTGACATTATTATTTAACTTACACAACTTTAGTTATAGTCATTAAAAAATAATTTTTAAGAAAAAAAAATAGTGTAACATTAAATGAGTTGACGTTATAACGCCTAATCTATTTTATATCTATCTGAAAATCAAATTGCAGATTAATTTGCTTATATAAGATTTACAACAAAAAATTACATTCATCAATATTAAAATATACATTCTCAAAACAATCGAGAATATCCAACATCATAAACTACTCAAATACAACAAAATACAATCGATGTAAATAATAACCCCAACAACATCTCAAATTTCCATTCAAGTTCTTATTCAGTCAGACCTTTCTCAACAAAGCGTCAGAAATTTCCAACTGAAGTCTCAGCAAGCATCCACGCATTTCTCTCATCTCCTCAGCTGCAAATATACTTATTCATCCATATAACGGTGCGCACTCGTATTTTTGCGGCGACGCGCCTCGCTGGTCATGTGGGCCTTCAACAGTGTCTGTCAAAGCAAGGCGCGACTCGTCGGTAAGACCGTCGTCATCACCGGCGCCAATTCCGGCACCGGCAAGGAGACGGCCAGGGATCTTTACAAGAGAGGCGAGTGAGGTGTGCTTGTAGGAGCGAAGACGTGGGTTTTGGCGTTGAGGTTTATTGATTCGCTGGTGGATGTTTTGTTAGCTGTTTTGGATAAGGTGGTTTATTTTGGATAAGGAATAATTTGAGTTGCATTTGGGGGTAATTTAAGGCAGTAACTGTATTTTATCGATTTTTGTTAAAAAGTACTGGTGAAAAATTGGTTAATTTCTTCAGTTAATGTAAATTTAAAACATTATTTTCCTACTTCATTGCACATTTTAAATTCTATTATTAAACTATATAAAGACCAATATCATGTTAGACTTATTCAAAGTATAATTTTTAAAGGTGCAAGAGTTATATTGGCTTGTAGAAACTTAGAAAAAGCAAATGAAGCTATTGAAGACATTAAGATAACTCCGATATTATGGTATGTGCAATTTAAAGTATATTAAGTTCAATGTAATAATCGTTAAACTCATAAATTATTTAACACTTGTTTTTAATTTTTTTATCAGAATACTTTTATTCAGAATTCTTTGATTAGAATTAAACGAATCAGCCAAGTATAACTAAATTATATCCACCCAGACCATCAACAGCGTCAAGCCTCGAAAAACCGCCCGGAACAATCAACCCCTTAATCGCTGATCGTCGAAATCTTCCAGGTCGGAGAAGGAACAGTTCCAAGGCGAGCGCGGCGAACTCGATGCCTGCAAGCTGAATCTGTGCAGCTTCGCCAGCGTTCGGGAGTGCGCCAAGTTGCTGTCGACGCGGGAAAGCAAGATCCATCTGTTGATCAACAACGCGGTAGTCAACGCGAGCACGAGTTATCGCAGGGAGAAGACCGACGACGGCAACGAGCTGCACTTCCAGACCAACTATCTCGGACACTTTCTGTTCACGCTGCTGCTGCTGCCGAAGCTCGCGTCTTGCACGCCTGGAATCAGGATTATGAACGTGTCCTCCGTAGCGCATAAAAGTGATTTTATTATTTTGTTTGCCTTTGAGTTTAGAAGGGACACGGATGTATTGGGAAAAGTTTTATTTTTGAAAAATTATAATTGTTTATTAAAATTGATTCGTTCAATTTAAGAAATCGAATTATTCGTGATCATTATTGATTTTATTATCTAAATGCTTTGCATGCCTTCGCTAATAGAGGTATCTAAACTTAAATCTGGAAATAGTTTAGATTAGATCACGTTATAGATCACGATTAGATTAGTCACGTTAATTCTTGTAATTTTTTTACCTTACAGACGGTCAAATGCACTTCGACAATCTAAATATGGAAGAGATCTACACGCCCATTAAAGCTTACGAGCAGAGCAAACTGGCGAACGTCTTGTTTACGAAAGAGTTGACGCATCGACTCAAAGGTGGATTCCCGGCATAATTATTACTGTCCGAAAAAGTAGCTGTAGGAAATTCGAACGCATTCAGGTTAAATTATATGTTAGAGACCCACGCTTCGAGTATGAGTTGACACATATGCGCCTTCCGGATTTTTTCGGTCGCCATATAAAATTATGTTTATTTAATTTGCTCGTGCTCAAATGCGGAACCAGTTCTCAGTGGGAAATGTTTTTTTCGTCGTTAATTGATGCTATTCGCATATAGGCTGTAATTCAAGACCTCGTATAGTAATTTAAATGTATTAATGGGTATGTGAAATGAAAGACTTGTTATAAAATTTAAATGATGTCGGTATCATTAAATCAGACAAAAGGAAAAGAGTGTCATTGTTGGAACGCATTTCAAAAACATTCAGGTGTTTTAAAATATTAAAATTAGAAATTTGTATAGAAGAAACGGTACTTCTTTTTTCTTCAGAAGTTTCGTTTAAGTTAATACTTTCATATTTTGTAAGTAAAACAATTGGACTAACAATGAAATAATTTTCACCAGAATTCTAATGTTATATATTGTGCATCTTGATTGTATTATATTTTCTGCATATCATTAGTAAATTCTATTATTTTGTTCAAATGACAATTCGAACAATTGCTTTTCCCCACTTTATCAAACGCGAAGTAAACCCCGCCTCTGCAGTCGGCACACAATCCATCCTCGCTTAATTTCCAGAGGCGGGCATAGAGGGAGTCTCGACCTACGCGCCGAACGCCTGCAATCTCCAGACGGACCAGAACACCTTGCATTTGGACAACACGACCTTCCCGGGGATGCGACTCGCCTACCAGTTGGCCCAGTTCTGCTTCCAGACGGCGGAATCCGGCGCGCAGAGCAGCATCCACTGCGCGGTCGACGAGGCCGCCGCGAGGCAGAGCGGACTCTATTACGAGTGAGAATTGCTCGATTTGCTTTTGGGGGAGGAGGATTTCAGCGGTGCTGCTGCTGCCAAGAGGATTGCTTGGTTTACTTACGGATTCGGGGAGGGACTGTTGCGATTCTTTTTTTTTTATAGCGGTTGTTTTGTAAAAAAAGCGTTGTTGAAAAGGTACATATTTTTTTACTTTTTCAAATTTTATCATTTCTCAAGGAAAAAATGAAATATCGCGATAAATGTTCAGCTATACCTGCATTGATCGTTTTTTTTTTCTTTTAATTAGGGAATGCAAGCCAACAACATCAGCTCCGCAAGCGAACAACAGGGAAGACGCAAGGAAATTGTGGACGGCAAGTTTAAAGTTTGTCGGATTGCCGCCGCAAGAGAACCTTGCAGAATTAATGAACGCCATTGCCAAAGATATTTTGCCTGTTATAGAAGTTAACAAAGAAAATCAGAATTATTTAAAGGATCATTCGAGCCACCTTCCAGTGGGCAAAATTGTTTAAGTTTATTTTAGCAATTTCTTTTTTGTCGTATAGTGTAAGATAATTTTTATATTTCAATTAATGTTGAAAAGGATTTGGGCAGACGAAAATAGCCTGAAATAGCGACTTTTAAATAAAGCATTTATATTTTAATAAACTATCTTTTTTCTACGTACAACTTCAGTAAGTCCTTAAGAAAACTGTAAAGTCTAAAACAGTATCAAATAAACTTTAAAGAAATACGGTAAGCTATCGAAGGTCTAAATTCTCCCAGTCAATCGGTTTGTCTACCGCTTACCTAAATTAACTGTACATCGCTCGTAAAATTGTTAAACAAGTAAAACAGTCTAACAAACCGTTCATTTTTCATCTATACAAAACGAAGCCACCCCACCTCCCGCCGCAAAGTCCTCAGCTCGCTGATACACCGTCGCTCAGGCGGTCATCTCGATCGGCGCATAAACAACTCTCCCCCGGGGGGAGAGGCTAGCAAGTTCAACGACTCGCGGGGGCGTCGCGTCTTCGCGAGAGCGAGGACGCCTAGTCCTCTTCGCGCGGGGGCAACGACCCCGCGAGCCCCGACACTCGTTAATGCCCGACGGGGACTTTTATAATTATATGCGCCAAGGCGCGAGTTAATTGGGGCCCCCGATGATATCGAGACGTCAGCCGGATGCCCGCGCACTTCTCGAGGGAGAAGTGCTAGGCGGCTTTTCAAGGGCCTCCGGTGGACGGCTGGAGTGTGAAGTTATAATTTTATGCCGGACGACGATTGAAAGGCGCGGGATTTTTTTTTCGAAGTAGGCAGCGGGAAAAAGAAATGGGGAGAGGCGATTTTCTTGCTTTTCGTAAATTTAAGCTGAGCTGGTTTTAGCGAATTCTTGATGATACATCGAGAAGAGTTTCTTGATGATGGCCATTTGGAAGAAAGTTTTTAAAAAAAACTGTTTTCCTTTTTTATAATCAACGCCCACTTAAATCGCAGCTCTTTGTGATCATTCAAACCCGACGTAATAAAGAGAGAAATGGAATACTTTCTAAACCCATTTTCAAAACAAGCGAGCACCTAATTTTTCCATTCAAAGCTTCAAACTAAATCCCCACGCCCGAGCTTCAAAAGGCACAGAAAAAAAAAACTGTACCACTGTACCTCGTTTCGCAAGAGCTAAAGAAAAAATGAATCCAATTCTTTGAGCCCCACGTCACGTAATCGAAAGACTCGTGGCTCAATTATACTCGGAGAAGAAAAAGGCACTTTGTCCGCGGCGCCTCGGCACTTTCAAATTGCCCGTGTTAATAATCTTCGAGACGTTGTACACAGATAAACTAATCGCCGGATCAGATATTAGCGTCGATCCGCGGCTCGACAGGAAGGAAGAATTCCAGGCGCTGCTAGAGAGTAGTCCGGTTATGTAAGTTATCTAATATCCGAATTCGTAAGTGACTGGTCGAACCGCCTCTTTCACTCGCTGCCACTTCTCTTTTCTCTCGCTGGTAATAATCTATCGACACTCTTGTAATTGGGTGCGATCTGGTTAGAAAAGGATTTTATGCGGCGATTGTTTCGGAGAATGTCGATGTGGCGTTGGTGAATTTGGAAGAAGGTATTATATTGTACTCGTCGTAAAAATAATTTGTTCTTGAAAATGTACTTGTTGGGTTGAATTGGATTTCTTTAGGAAGGTGTATTAAAATTTAGTTGTAAGCAGCTGAATTTTATTGAAAATTTAGTGCTTTCTCCTGTTTGTAACAACAGAATTTTTTCAGAATTTAAGAAGTATTTCATTATTATCTCGTTTCGATATTAATTTTAATAAAAGAATATTTCATTTTTGTCAAGTTAATTCCACGTCGAAGAATTTAATTGGAATAATTCGTTTTACTTAAACCAAATAACTCAAGACATTGATTTTGGAACAAAAACAGATATCACCCATCAATTAACACAACAACTATAATTTAGCCTTTCAAATTAGTAACGCCGCATTTAGAACAATTCACAGTCTAATTAGCTTTCGTTCAATTCCATTACCGCCTGAACCACATTCACAATAATTTATTATCCCCCCCGTTAACACATTTACATATGTATAACATTTTCGCAAACGTTAGCTATTAATTTGAAGCTTCAATTCCACTTTAATTAGCATACTTACCGTGACGTATTGCCCGTTTTCAGCCGCTTTCTCATCTCCGCGTTTAACTTATCCTCTTAACGCAGCATTTAAATATATCCCATCGTAAAGGCCCGTTTATTATCCGACGGTTTAGCGACTAATTTTATTTTGTAATTTATACGAGTGTAGGAAGCTTTAATTTTCCCTCCAGTTTCTATGGGTAACATGACTTTTTGAGTCTTTCGTTCATGCGAATCCGAAAAGAGTTATTTCCATTTCGAATCTATTTTCGCTGTGTTTTTACGTAAACGTGCAATTTTCAATGATGCAAGTTCGCACGTTTTTTTGTGGATTAATTAAACGCGCTTCTAAAAAAAGAGTAATTGAACACACGCCGGAGAACAATATGCGACCTACTTTTCGAGCAATTATCCGCGTCCTAAAGTACTTTAACTATTTTTTTTTAATAATTTCACATTTCCATCCATAAAAGTTTTTGTATATTGGGTTAATACGTTCTTTTTAAAAATGCCACTGACGTTAAAGTACAAAGTTAATATTCATGTAGATTCAATGTCGGAATGCAATTTTACATATATTTCTAGTGATTTCGCCTCGCTCGAAGTGCGGCTGTATTGTTCCATTTTTTGTCTCGAACTGCTGATTCTGCCTAAGAATCTTTTTCTTCGGTGTTCCGCAGAGTACAATCTCATCTATAATTCATGATTTTTCTTACCATTGTTTTCGTACTTATACAAATTCGAAATGTTATTCCTGCCGTTATTATTGAAATGTTCTTCGCGGGAATTTTATTAATGTCAATGTTAAACTTGACAATTCAAGGAGAATTATGCCCTCGTAAAACTCCTCGGAGTACAAAGAAAGAGCCGACGTAATCAAACACATCTACGGCTATGAGACGCTATAAAACATGATAATTAGGGAAATTTTGTTTGCTTATAAATCAATTTGCAAATACTGTTATATATAAAAGCTTGCGTCTTATATAAACGTGCATAAAATTTAACGGGTTTTATTTATTTTTCAAATTTGATCTCCTCGAATGGAAAGAACCAATTAAGTTTCTTACAATAGAGAAAGTTTTTAGCAATCATTTTCAAGTCCATTACGAATTCAGTCCATCTAACTTTTTATCTTCTTTTTTATTCCTCGCCTAAATAAAAAAAAAAAAAACAAAAAAATCAACAAGACCTTTCAAAATTTCACCTTCTTCTTCAACCACCTAATTTCAAAAAGTATACACACACGTAAACCTCCTCATCATCCTCCTTTCCCCGCGCCAAACTTCCCAAGCCGCGAATCTCCCCCCGAAGTCAAGCGAGCGTGCACACTCGCCTAATTGAATCAAAGTTTCCCGGCAAATCAATTACACCCGTCTCGAAAAAGGTCAACGTTCCCAGCACGCTCCTCCTCGTGCCCCATTAATACGAGGCGGACGGCAATTTTGCGCGGCGCACCGAGCACGAAAAGCCTGGCGCATCGGCGGAACATTATGCCGCTCGTGTCGCGAGAGAGCTCGTACGTATAATGCAAAAGATGACGCCGCGGGAGGAGGATGATCGCGGGGGCCCCCTCGAATTCGCGCGGGACTTTCACTCATTACGGGGATACTCTTTTGACGAAAGCGACCTTTCGATGGAAAGCCAGCCGGGCGGGGACTGGTTTGGGATTGTATGTGCGAGTCGGATTTTGATGCCGGGAGAGTCGGGTTATTTCGTGTACGATTTTCACCGGGTTTTTCGCGGCTGATGTAAGCGAGAAAGTGCAGGCTTGGGCTCCGAGCGAGTTGGGGGTGGAGTTTCTTGGGTTTGCGGCCGGGGGATTTTTAGGGGCTGCCCGGGAGGAGGTAATTTATTGTGATGGTAGGCTGTTTATTGTCTCTGTTCGAGATGAGGAATCTAAAGGAACTTTGGCTTCTTTCAATTGTACTGTGATGCTTGAGGGGTTATGCAATTATCGGGGATTAAAAATTTTTACTCGTTAAGGCCTGTATGTTGTTTCTGAAACTTGAGTGTCTCTCGGATTTTTATACTTAAGAAGCTCATGTAATTGAGGCTAATGTATAGTATAAGAGGAGAATTATTACTTGCACTTGTTGTTGAGCAATAATTACGCAATTGAATTAAAAATTAGCTTATTACATATAGGTATCAATCGGAATAAGTTCGAAATATTTAAATGTTGCTGATTTTTTTCATTTCCGCTGAAAATCAATATACAATTGTACTTTTTCGCTTCGATATAGAAATCTATTTATTCTTTTAAATCAGAGTGTACACTAAGAAATTCTCCAATAATAAGTGAAAAAACCGCGTCATTAACGCCTCAAGGGAACGTTTCATTCCCGGCGGTACAAACAAAATAACGCAAGACCGCAGTACATTAAGATCTTCCACACCGCCCATCGAGCAACGCTATTAAAGCCCCATCACCACTTCCATCGTAAGAGCTGCACAGCTAAACCAATTCAGTAGGAAGTAAGTCCAATCAAACCGCGATCCGTAAGCGGCCGTCAAACCTGACTTACGACGCCCCGCAATGATGGATCGCCCCGCGCGGATCCTCGCGGCGGTTCGGTTGGAACGTCTCAATGCCAGGCGAGCGAGTCCGCGAGAGCGACGCGCGCGCGAAGTAATGGAAACTGCGCGCGTGACACGAAAAACAGCTCGAGAGCCGCGCGGACGCCTCTCGCGTTCGGGGCGATATTTCAAATTCACGTCGGCGACGAGAACGCCGATGCATTATTCATCCGACACCCCCGAGGCGTTGCGGGTTCCGACGGTTTCGGTCTAATTTCGAATGGAGGAGGCCTCGTTTTGGAGGTTTGCACGGTTGGAGAGTCGAGGAGGTTTTTGGTTCGCCGGGAGATTCGTCCCCGGTATTAAAGGCTGAGTTTTGACTGCTCTGCGAACGTAAAGGGCGAAAGGGGGTTGATATTTTCAAACATGTCTTACTAAAAATATATGATTTAGTAGACTTTTATGCTAAATCGTGATTACGAAATAAAGAAATTAATTATGAAAGCAGCTAAAAACAAAATAAATGTTACTAGATAAACTTTAACATTTTGTGTTAAGAATTTTAATAAAAAAAAATTAATTTTTTCAGATTTCGAAAAAAATATTTCCAACAATTACAGATAAATATTTACAAAGAACTTCCAAAAAAAATCGTTAAATAGTTGAATAATTTGTGACGCGTGGAGTGGATATAATTACAACATAATTGAATATTTCTTTTTTTAATACAAATACGTTTGTTCCAGGCAAATTTTCTTATCAGTCTACTAAGAAATGCATTTAAAAAATAATAAAACACATTATCTTGCATAATTATCAAAACCGTTGTGTCATATCGTATTAATAGTTATTAATATTTCGTACAGCTTGCTTCGTAAGTATAAATTGTACTTTTGTTTAGACAAATTCAGATTTGTATAAGCTATCTTTTATTTAAAGGGGGACAGCGGAACTGGATTAGTTTACGATAATAAACTCGTCGGGGTTCTCAATATCGGACCTCCTAATTGCGATACATTATCAATACCGGTACAATTCACGAGACTCCATGGATTTATGAGATTTATCGAAGAAGCTCAGAATCCACATGGTGACCACAGCAATATGATGATTTTAGATGCAAAGTGAGAGTCGACATTGAGAGGACGTTCATATCCTACACGTCGACCTTCCCATGAAGGATCAAGTTCCAGTTCTGCAAGAGGCCAAAAGAAGAGTTCTTCGGCTTTTCAAATCAAAAATTTTTATGCTGGACCTGGAAAACGTCCTGGATAAACTGTGCATTAATGGTTGTACATAAACTATCATGAGCTTCAGCCTGGATTTGGTTTTAATGTTATAATTTATAATTTCAAACTTTTTCTTTTAAATAATATTTTTAACGAAAGATAATATAAAACCTAAAATAAAAATTTCTGAAACCACTTCCAACTACCTACCGATAGCAATTCATAATTAATTTCGCGGCAACCGGATTATTCACTTAAAAACAACATTAGAAAACTGAAAAAACAATGGTTTCACGATAGTTAGATAATATTACATCTATTATTTATTGTCAATTTCTACACATCTGTTAATAAAAGAAATTGTTCTTTTAAACAATATCCCTTTTTCTTTTTTTGTAAAATTGATTTGATTCACTCTTCATAGTTTAGTTAAATGTTGGCAAGTTGTATGATCACTGAGGATTATGGGTGTGAGAAATAAAACACGTTTATTTATCACTTTGCAGTTTTTTAATTTTAATTGCGACGTTTCATCCGTACAGTTTTCGGATCTCTTCAGGTTTAAAAAAACACATTTAAATGAAGGTAAGATTCATAACAATTGTTTAAACTACTTATTACTAATAATAACATAAAAAATTACCTATAGTATACAAAGTATAACTACGAGTCACATTTTAATTAAAAATAAATGACATCTTGCGATGTGAGCAAGGCGGTGTCAACGAACTTATTGATTTGAAGTCGTGAATCGAGTATCTAATATAAATCGAATATCTAATATAAGTCGCCGTGAGATTATGCAGCCGTATATATACGTAAAATAATGTACGTAAAATTTTATACGTATCATACGTATGTATATGCTCTAGACCAATCAGGCAATTACAACGCTTGATGATGAGCTTCAACTTACATCTCATGGATTTTTTAAGGAAGGATAAGTACGTTTTACGGAGATGAGAATTTATGGAGATCTTGATGCTGTTTTAAGGACTCACTGAATGTACATGCTGCTATAAAAATTAAAATTTAATGCGAAAATTAAATTTTATATACGGTTTAACCATTTTATGAAAACTTAAGCGTATATGAAATTGTGTGCATCGTTTCAGTATTTACAAAAATAAGAAATGTATGCAATGCATTTATACTATTCAAGTTTAATTATTTAGGCCTTATTGGAATTTTATTCTTTACATTGGGAAAGCTAATAACGTAGGCCTAAAAAATTTGTAGTTTTAAATAATAAAACTTTATTTTCAGCAATATATTTTTTTAATATCAAACTGAAAATACTTAAATTTTTTATAGTTTCTTCTCGATGGTCAAAGAAAAACTTTTATAAATTCTATTCGCTCCGCTGCGTACGAACTTTATCGCGAAACAAAAAATTTACGTAAAATATTTCTCACCTCTATACAATTCCTCCACGCCTGAAATTCCGCACGAAAACCGTTTCATTCCAACTGCAACCGAACGCCGTTCCTCGCAAAACGCTTCCACGCACCTCCGATCCTCAAACCCTCAAACGCACACCTGCCGCTCCTCGATCCCAAAAAAATCGCTCGAAATCCCGATCTCCGATACGCGCCTCTCCCTCCCCCTTCGGCTGGAAAATGCTTGCAACTCCGCGAAAATCAATTAAAATCCCGGGGGCATACGTATCGAGCGCTCATATCTCCCGCTCGTAAATCACTCGGCGGCGCGGGGTAATATCGTAAAAGCTCGCGCTTACCCTCGCAATTACCAAAGGGGCCGTGTTCGTTTCCTTTGTCTATGCTCTCTCTCTCGCGCGTCCGCCCGGAGGCTCGCGGCTCGCCGCGGATATATTATACGTCCTCGACCGCTTCGTCATTGTCCTCGCGGCGTACGGCGCGCCGCCGCGTAGGTGGACCCCGTATAAACCGCGGGGGGGATCCCGAGCGGCCCGGGCGGGTAATCAATTTCGCCCTGCGTGCGTGCGGACATTTCTTTTTCTCGGCCCCGTTGAGATCTTAATCCGATCGCGGAGCGCTGCGTGCACTTTTCGAGGTGCCTTTTTGCGCCGGGGATGTGAAGGATCGAGGATTGGGGGGGTTTTAGATGAGGTTTTACGGGTTTCATTGCGATAAAGATGTTTGGAGGGGAATAAACGTCGAGAAAGCTGTATTGTGGTTTTTCGCGAGAATAGGATCGTAAAACATTGGTATATCTTTATTTTTCGAAGCTATATATATAAAGAGAAAAGCAGAAAAATTGGTTTAAAATAACAGATATCAGCTGATACCTTTTTAAATATAGATTGTATCCCATTTGTTTGCCGGTGAAACGATTCGTTGTAAGCGCGCAGTGACCGAAATCCCGAGGTGATCCTAATCCTTCACGTATGAGGCAAGAGGTGCTGCATTTGATGGCATTAGAATTATACATACCGATATGAAAGATGTATTACAAGCGTAACGATTAGAAAGGGTTCGGTTTCGCCTGCTTATTTCATGCAGTGTACTTTCTTTGTCTCTATACATATACGCATATATCATGTACAAAGGCTTAACTTGTAAAGCTTTTGATTTCTTCACACAATATAAAAGAAATTACTTAATGCTTTTTTACGTAGCTGTTTTACAAGAGATGTAGTAAATGAAATTTATATAGTTGTTTATTTCCAATTCTCACAAGTCATCATCATTATTACTGCAACTTCTTTTTATAAAAACATTATAGACTTAACTTTTATAATTCACTAATATATTCATCAAGCATTAGTACACTAAGCACTTCAACATTATCATCTCACCAAAAACAAACTTCAAATCCCTCCTCCTCCGCGACTCCCCGCAAAATCCCCCGAAGCGCCTCTTATACACACCCGACCCACCCGCAGTCCTCGACCTTCACCCCTCCTCTCTCCTCCCTCTATCAGTCATCATCATCATCGTCCCGAGTCCCCGCTCGACCTTGAGTCGCGCAGCGCTCGTTACTCTCATTAATGCGCTCCGCTTTAATTGCGATTTCGTACGCTTCGCCAAGCGGCGCAGATCGAATCGCGACTTTATTGCGGTCCTCCGTTCTCTGTTCTCCCGGCGGCGCGGACGGATATATAATTGATTTAATGGCACATGTACCGACGGGGTTATTAGCCGCGCGGCCGGCGATAAATCACGCAATTGGCGCGAGGAGGTGCGGTAGTTATATCGGAGGGTGTTAATGGGTCGAGTCGGGTTATTTTTGTGCTGGAGGAGGCCTCGCGGAGGGGAGGTTTCGCGTCCAGCTGAAAGGATTTCGGATGGGAGGTCAGTGTTTCAGGGCTCGTGGAAAAGTAGAGGGATTGGCGATTGTTTTTTTATTCGGCTTGTCTTAACGGTGTTTTTAATAGACTTTTGGTTTTTATGGATTTTTTTTAAAAATCGAATAATAAAGTGTCGCGATGATCGGGAAACGTTTAAGTAAGGATAGTCGCAATCGTCTTTTAAATTCGGGTAAATTGTTATATAAAAACTTTCTTTAGTAATTAAAACGCGAAAATTTAAAAGCGAATTTTCGTTTACGCGAAATTAAAAGTAAAGGTATTTATTATAACTGTTCTCGAATTGCAATTTTTATTTACGTACAATACCGTTATCGTTGCGTAAAATTGTAATAGCTTTCAAAATTTATGGGGATTTTAATATCGATAAAAAAAAGTCTAAATTAACGATGTATGAAGCTTCTTCTTGTTTACGTCGTTTTCATAATAAAAATATAATTCACATTTTAATTCAGCAGTCCCGCAAAACAAGTTCTGTAGGTCAACAGTTTCTTCATACCGTTTGAGATGCAACTAGAGTGAAATTATCTTAGCGAATAATTAAGAATCTCACGATTAAACGCCAAAGCACATTTACGTAACTCAAACGAGGTAAAGGTCAACATTCGCCATTCGTCGAGCCGCGAATCCCGCACTTTTTCCGCAGCAGTAAACACAATCGAGCCGTCAAAAACCCCTTCTAAAATCAATCACCCGTCGTCGCAACAATCGATAAACTCTCCAATTCAGCCGCGCAGCCATAACGTAATTGAAAAACTGTCTATAGACGCGTTCTCTCGCGCGAATGCGCCGAATCACCGGCTCGCGAAATTCCTCCGCCCCCGTTCGAATAAAAAAAAAGAACCTCGCCGGACAAAGAGAGAGAGAGAGAGAGACAAGGCCGCCCCGAAGGCCTCGCGCGCGTCTAACGCGGCTCGAAAAAGGCGCGCGGCGCCGTTGTGCAAAGCGAGGAGAGCTCTCCTCGCGCGCCCACGTTCGCGCGACTTTCCGCGGGAAAAGAGGAGACGGTTATTCATGAGGGGATGCGGGGCATCGGGAGCGAGGACGGAAAAATCGCGACGGGCAAGGACGCGGCGATGCGACGGCGAGGAGATGAGCGGGGTTCGACGCTGAGGAATCTGTGGACAGTTTTTTCTTTCTTCTTTTCCGTTTTTTTTTTTTAATCGGAGGAAAGTGGGTTAGTGGTTCGTTGCATGATTCGGTTTGGAAGTAGATCAATTTTGGAAGTAATATTTTGATGTAATTTGTGGTTGATACATTTTGTTCGAACTGTTATTTTTTTGTGCAATTTAATTTATGGGCGATAATTTTGTTCAAACTGCTGTTTTTCGGAATATTCAAATTTTGGTTACGTCGCGCGGCTTTGAAACGTATAAGTTACTATCTGTATTGTTCATTGCGTTGTGAAAGCCTCGGAATTCGAAAACGATACGTTTAGAGAAAGTTCAAAAATGTGGATTCACATTACGATCTGAATGTTAAGCAGAAATAGTGACGAAAGCAAAAGTCTCGAGAGATGAGCAAGTTTTAGAAAGGTCAAGATTGTCGAAAATCGGAAATTGCATATTTTAGCATTTATTTAATACATAAACGAGGAAGTACCTTAATTTTTTAGCAGTTTATTCACCTGTCGTGCTTTTTGAAACTTTTAACTTTAGAATATCCATAATACCAAAGTTTAAAGACCCGTCTTTCACGAAACTTGGAAGTAATACAGTTTTGCTTTAACGTAATTTTTCTCCGATTTTTTAAAGCAATGAAAACACAGCATGACATCAGTCATCGCTCAGTATGACGATTTAAAAATTCCTATTATTATTACTTACACACATCATTCCTTCTCAAAGTAACGCTTAACATTAAACAAGCATCTATTAAAAAAAACCCCGCCGTAAGCGCCGAGGAATGTTCAAATTTCCGGCGCTGTAAAAGGAAAACCTCACTCCCGCGAAGAAAAACAACTGCACGAGCCTTCCACCTTCCGAGAAACCCGTCAGAATTCGCGATCCCATCCTTAAACGATGCCCGCTTTAGGCGAAAATATCGCCTCTCTCGATAGTCCTCAGATCCAACGACTCCCACGCGGCTCGCAATAATAAGAATAATATAAAGAGCCTGTTTTTTTTTTCTACCGGAGGACACGGCGGTTTGGAAAAATATAATCCGCTTAATTAAGTGATAATTCGCGGCGATAAGTCGAACGTTTGATGGATTGCGAAATTGTAAGTAGCGACGAATTTGAAAAACCTTCACCTGCCGGCTTGTTTTGTAGGTGCTTATCTCGGAGTGCCGTAACGTTTAGCCGCCCACGAGGATTATACCATGAGGAAAAAGTTTTGAATTTCAGTCGAGAGATCGCCGACGGATATTGCCTTTGCGTTAGATATTTCGATTCGGACGGTTTTTTATGCAGATCGGCGAGCTGCTGTTTTTGGTAATGTGCTTTTTTTCTTATAGTTTCATTTAAAAATTTCCCTCTAATTAACTGTTATTTTCACGCGAACCAGACTGATTTCGTTTCAAAACTGAAGTACAACTGAAAAACTGGTTCCTTTGTATATCCAAACTAATTATTTTCAATGTCAAGCGCGTCTGTCAAACATATATTCAAAAACTCGCTTACAATCATAATACACCGCCTAAAAAACCCAAGCAGAATCCATCGCGGAATACACCCAGTCCAACCTATCAATCACGCTTCCTCGTATTTTTCGCCGTCCATGCAGCACTGCCCAAATCCGCCCGTCCACCAAAAAAAAAGAGCGTCGTCCCACGTTACTGCTCGCGGGAAACGAAAACAAACACGATCTAAGGCCCGCGCCGAGATCCGATCGGACAGAGAGAGAGAGAGAGAGAGAAAGGCGCGAAAAAAGAGTAGGAGCTGCTCTCTCGTCCCACTTGTACATACAGATTTTGCCCCTGGCTCTCTCGCTCGTTGCGTCCGCTATCGGCGTAATAACCGGGCGACGTTGCGAAGGCGGTGGCGGCGGCGGCGGCGCCCGTCGCGGAGCGGCAGCCGAACCGGCCAGCGAGAGCGATTCAGACCGAGTTCGATCGCTGGCCACGAGCGATCGCGATTCCGATTTCCGCGCTCGCTCTCTCTCTCTCTCTCTCTTTCTCTCTCTCTCTCTGCTCCGATTGCTCGCGCGCGCCTCCGATGCGGGCCGCGTGTAGATCTCGCGGTGCTTGGATTGTTGGTTTAGTGCTGTGATCCGTTGGGTGGAGTTGAGAGATTTGTTTGTCGACTGTTTGCGGGGGGGCTGCGAGATGAGGGCCGCCGTTTTTGGACTCTTGGTGAGTGGTTTTTGTTTTTTAGCTAAAATATTTTCGTTGGTTTTGGTTACTTTTAATTTATAATTTAAACCGCAACTTTGGTTACGCAAGGTTACACTCTTTAGGAAACGATAATATCACTTTAAGGATACAAATCATCGTAAATAATTAGACTTTTTATAATCGCAATTTCCCGCGTCTCCCATTACCAGTCGCAGTGCTAACAATTCGTTAAAATCGCAAATTTACCGCCGGCCGTTAAACCACAAACCTTTAGAAACAAGATTTATCCCCGCGGTAAACACCCCCAAACAAGCCAACCCATCGCCAATTACGACGGTATCACTCCCGAAAGCCGGCGCGCCTAATTGACGTTTACCTCCGCTGAAACTGACGCCTCTCCGCCAATGACCATAACTCGACGTCCCACCCCAAGTTCAATGACGAACGAACGCCGCAACAACGACCGAAAACAGCCCTCTCCCCCGTCGCGTTGAGCAACGCAGCGTAGATCCACGTGCTCGCTGACGGAGGCGCTATAAATAGCGGCGCGCGCGCGCGACAACGTGGAAAACTCCTCCCACGCGCAGGATGCAGGCGCGTTTTCCCCGCGAAAGTGAAAGCCGCGCCGCGCGGCGCGCGGAGAGAAATTGCAGACGACGGCGGCGGCGGCAGCGGCTGCAGCGCCAAGTCCGCACGTGCGTCCGCTCTTTATATCGATAACTGAGGAGCTGACTTTTACTCGGTTCTTTTGGGCGGTTGGTTTTGATGCGAGAGATTAATTAATGATGGATTCGGGCGTGATAATCGGGGTCGACGGGCGGTTTTGGATTTAGAGCAGATCTTTCGAGGTTTCAATTGCACATCCGCTTATTGGACTTGAATGGAATATTTAAAACTCGAGTATTTCTAAAGTAATACGCTTATCAACGGGAGCTCATTGACCAAGCGAGTACATAAACAAAACGTGCAGTTCTCGCGAGAACGAAACGAGAAAATCTCGGGCGTGCGAAAAACGGCCGGTATAAACATCGTTATAAACGATCGGCAAAATAATTCAGTCCGACTTTTTAATTCTCACGAAGCTTGCGTTATATTAACCGGTCGCACAGAAATTACGTACCGAACGGGGCGTGTATGTAGCGTAAGGCAGCGCGTATATATATATCTGGCGTGCGTACGCATCGAAAGTCTACGGAGCGATCTCTCTTTTCTCTATCTTAATTTCATCGCTATTCGCCGATCTGCCGCGCGGCGCTTGCGTTCGTTTGTATATCCTCGCGGCGCACAATGACGGCCGCTTAATGAGTCGTTTTAAATGTGTACTGCGTTTTGCCGAGCGATTCTCGTTACGAGCTGGGCGCAATTAATGAGTCTAGCAAAAGGCGATTCTCGACGCTGTCGTTTGTGCGGAGAGGAGGACGTGGAGTGAATGAGTTTCATATTCTTTTTCGATCTAAAAACCTAAACAACTCTACGATTATTAATCTAATATATGATGGAAAGGTATTTATCTAGAGTAAATTTTAGGTAAAGCCTATAGATATTTGGAAAGAATGCTTCCTAAATAAACTTATACATAAATATTGAAAGAGAACCATTAGTTTGCAACCAGAAAAGCCTCCTTCCTTCCCTTTACCAGGGACTTGAAAAATTCTCCCCCAATAAAGCTATCAACCGCCCTATTCTAAATCTAAACCGTTAAAACAAAGACTTCCTATGACCCAACCTTCCGCGCTCGCCGGAATGACTTTGAGATCCATTCATAATATCAAAGATAAAATCGGACTCATTACGCATTCGTAACGCTTTTGTCGCCGCATGGTGACGCAACGAAGCGCGTACGTATCCCCTTTAATATCTCGCAACGCATCTCGCGATAAAAAACGAAGCCTCGTGCTTCTCGAGCGGGCGGTATGCAATGCATATAATGCACCGAATCGCGAGCGCACGGCTCCTTCGGGAGAGAAAAAGAAGGCCGCTCTCGGCTTACGTCAGAGGGATCGGCACATATTTTAAGCGCTCTTATACACACCGTTTTTTCTAAGCTCTCGCGGAAGAAAGGTATATATCCCGGCCGGACCGGCCGCCGAGTCGGTGTGCTCGCGTAATCGCCGATCCGACGGGCTTTCGCGTTTTGTGTGTGTGTCGGTTATAATTATATTGGTATTAAGGCGATGGTAATTAAGGAACGCCGCGCGCGGGAGTCGGCTTCGCGACTCGGGTTTTTGAGATTGCTAAGCCGGAGAAAGGGGATAAGGGAGAGGTTTTGGGAAAAGTCGCGCGCGGTGTTTTTATGTAATTGGGTTGGGGATATAAACTTTCGTGTAAAATAGTTTCTGTAGATTTTATCAGATTTTTAAGCTACCGTAAGATGTATTATATAGGAAAACTTTAAAGGTCCGAATAAATCAGTTTTTATAAATTTCCGCGTTAACGTGTTTCATTTTACAGCGAGTGCAATTAGATTTCTTAAGTTCGCCATTTAACGAGTTAAACCACCTCGGCAGTGTTTAAATAAGGAAAAAGTGTGTTAACGTTCCTTTATCTCATTCTTTCCCCGTGCACAATCCACCAATCCCGATTAGATTCACCTTTCAGCGACAGTCCTAACCATCCTTTTTAAAAGAAGAATAAAACAATGCACCCGATTAGATAAAAGCGGCGCTCTTCACATCAGAAACAACAACAGTCCCCTCTCTCTCTCTCTCCCCGCAAAATTTCCCCACGCAAGATCATCTCGAAAAAGGTTTCCCATGTCCTATAGACATCTCCGCTTATCTCCTCGCTTTCCTCCGCGCCTCCTTGGCTTTCCACGCGCCTTCGAGGATTCACTCTCGTCCTTGTCGTTCGGCGTAGGCAGAGAGCAAACAACGCGCGCCGGGCGTCCTTTCGCGGAGGAAAGTGTACACATATATACGCTTTTATACACGAGAGAAATTCTCGGCTTGCGAAACGCGCGTCGATTCACGAATATATAAAAAAAAAAAAAAACTGGTCCTTTACGTAAGTCGGTCCGCCGCGCGGTTTCTTTTTCATTAAGATTATCGGCTCCTCGGCGTTAATGGGCGAAGGGAGAGAGGAAAGGGTCCCGGATTAATAAGGACTGTAAATCGAGTCCGCGAGGAGAGGGCACTTTCGCTTATCTCGCCGGGGATATCGAGCGGACCCGCGTTCTTGCGCGGCTGCTTGAAAAATATGCCGATTAAAGGAAGTCCCCTCTCTCTCTCTATATATATATCTCGAGTTTTGAAATTGTAGGAACGTGCCGGGTGGCTTTTGGCGTGAAAGTACGCTTTTCGGATTGGATTGCGTTGAAGTGGCGAGGTGGTTTATTTGAGGGATGCGATGAGCGACGGGGTGGCGGGTATCGGTGGGATCT
>JAWWML010006279.1:24852-38663 GCA_035047165.1 Ormyrus rosae
ATTCCCCGTCATCGCCACCTAATTCAGCGTCATTCCGAAACAAAGCCAATTCCGCACATCAGCGAAACAAACAAGCGCTCGAACCTGTGAAACCGCCGCTCCTCCTATCGGCGCATTGCAATCGGCGAACAATTCAATGTACTCTCCTCTCCACTCGGTAAATCACCGCGAGGCATATCGGTGTATTTTTGCCACCCCGCGCGAAAAAAAAAACATCTCTCCCGATCGGCGGATCGAACAAGGCCCATTAACATTCTCCCCCCCCCGAGTGAGAGATCGACGGTCAAAAATCTCGGCGGCAGCCTCCGTATAAGCACCGGAGATTCGAAACGTCTGACGCGCGTAAATCGCGGCGCGCCGGGAATCCGCGGGATTGTCCGCGTGCTTGGGATGCGCGCGGAGAGAGAGAGACAAAGGACGCTTCTAAGCGGCTCGTGTACTCTCTCTCGCGCGCTACTCGTCAATGACTCAATCGCGGAAAGACAATGGGCCTGCCTATCTGCGGGCCTGCATCGCGGCTGGATGATGATGGGCGAAATGCTACGGGGGGAAAAGCGAGCGAGGAAGGATGTTGCGGAACGCGGCGGGAGGCGATTTTTCGGGGGAAGGTTGACCGACGGTGAGTTTGTTGAGTTTGTTTTGTTGAGCTGCTTGCGTTAGAGGGTTACTGATGGTGGTTTATGGCTTCCGCGTTCCTGAGTGCTGTTAATGCAATGCGGAATGAGTCAGTGTCTCTCGGTGACGGATATCGTTGAAATTCAGTTTTCGAGGATAAAGAAATAGTGAGTTGTTTGATCGGATGTGGATTTATATCCGGATCGGTCGGCTTTTATGAAATATTTACAGAGAGGAATAAGAACATTTTTTAATCTTGGCAAATTCCTAACGAACGAATCCAAGATTATTTGAAAAAATCTAAATCTTCACGCCTAAACTCCCAATCACCCCTCCTTATTAATCAAGTCTATTATATTACACTGCCCACCGAGACAAAATTCCATTCCGGCCCGGGCTCCAAAAAAACGCGCGGAAACGCGAATCTCATTCAGAATTCTCGCGGCGTCGTTCGGTCGTCGGGTCGCGTTCGCCCGCGATGCTCTCGGCGAGATAAATGCCTCGCGACTGCACCCGCGGGGAATATTGACACGCGCGCGAATAGCCGTGACCGCGAGAGCGCTCCGGGTCTCGAGGGGATATTCGAATGTAGGCCGAGCGGGGAAAATGTTGGGTGGAGTATTTGAGAGGAAGTTTGGAGTACTGATGCATAATGTATGCGAGGTGATATAGCTGAGTGTTTGTAGGTAAATAGCGGTGTTTGAAAGAATGTTTACGTTGGCAGTCGATTTAAACTTTGGCGGAAGTAAACGCTTTTCTCGTATTCTCGAAAGGAAATTGTGAAGATTCGTCGGGAGATAATGCAAAACTTGTAAAATGGTTATGTTTGTAAATTACTTGTTTGCTTTGAGAGATAACGAGTAAGATGCTAACGTAATGGAACTGCCTATTACACATAGTATTAAAGGAAAAGTTGTTTAATTTGTTGAATTTTATGCTCTAAGGCAGGTATATAGTTTTTTGATTTTATTTTAAACGACTTTTAAAAAAAAAGGTCTATAACAATATGCATTCAAACTTTTCGTCTCATTCATGCATCAAACAATCACAAAAAACTTCTCTTCCCCACACTCGAAATAAACATTCACTAATATCCAAGAACAGACCGATCCCCAATAACCATCTCACTCCCAAAACGCCACGAATTCCAGTGATATCCCACGCTGCCTCACTAACCAGCTCCCTCGTCCGTTACAACTAAAACGGCGGGGCCCCTCGCGCACATATCCGGGGCTCTTATCCGCGCTCGGCCCCGTTACGCAGAGAGATCCGCGCGGCAAACGGGAGCAGCAGCAGCAGCAGCGGCGGCTCGTTGATATTCCAATACGCGCGGCGACCTCGCTGAACCCACGCGAGACCGCGGCGTGTATACGTGACTGCCGGGGACAAAGGAGGATTCTGCGCTACGCGAGAGAGAGTCTCGAGGATCGGCGGTAATTTGCGCTCGGAGCCTCCGGTAGACGAGCGGTTTCTCTGGGTAGAGGAGGATTCTTTTTTTTTTTTTTTTTGTTTTCAGGCTTCGCGGCCTGGCGAAACGTGTGGTTTGCCAGAGGTAAGGTACGGTTTGATTTGAGAAAATGGCCTCTTTTTGTTTCGAGTTTTAGGATTCTGTACTTTCAGGTGGAACAGATTGTAGTCTTATGTCTTCAGGAAAAGTAGGCCGGGTTGATTTAGTTGCTCAAGAAGAATGCGGCTAAAAAATAATTATTCATTCGGTAGCTCAATTTGTTATTGATAATCCCAGGAACACACCTCCCGCGTTACGAAAATCTCCCGACGTTTACGAGCCATAACTCCGCCGATATCAGTCTAAATTTCCACCCGGACCCGATGAATATTCCACCTCCTCGCTGTTATAATAGCTCTGCCTTCATTTTCATACCGCGGTGCAGTCTCTCCGCGAACCCGAAAATTACACCGCGGCGAACAAAAAAAAAAAAAAAAAAAAAACTTTGACATTCCGTCCGTTATCGCCTCCCGCATCGCTCGCCGCGTCCGCCCGAAATTCTTGCCCAACCGTATATAAAACCGGGACTCTCCGCAAAAACCTCGCCGGCATTAGGCATTCAAAGGCAAGTTGTGTTGCGGCAATGTGGAAATTTTCGGCGGCGGCGGCAGCCCGAAATTATGAAAATCCGCAATTCCGCCGTGCCACATTCAACCGGCACTTATGTACGTTACTTGCTGCTGCTCTTCTCTCTCTCTCTGCGCGGCGGCTGCAATTTGACGCTTCGCTGATAACGAGATGCTTTCCGGGATCGTTGCGAGAGGCGAGGAGCTCCGCTTCTTCTTTTTTTTTTTTTTTTTTTTTTTCGAGGACGATGACTCGACTCGTGCGCGCCGCCCGTTTCGGGGATCACCTGTTCGGCTATACGAGGTATATACACGATATATCTTCGCTTTCACCGCTGCTCGCGACGATGGTGTAATGATGCGAGCGCCGCTCTTGGCTTGATTTTCGTGCGGGATGATGCACATCGCGGATTAGCGGTTTGGGTTGGAATTTGGAATTTGGGTTATTGAGGTTTCGGTAGAGTTAAAGAAGTTAATGTTTAGCTAGAATTTTGGTGCACGTATTAGTATATAATTTAGTATAATTAAACTTCAATATTTACAAATAATATTGTTTTTTTTTTAATCATTTCCGATTGCTGTTATCTGGTTAAATTACATCTTACTGAAAAGAACGATTGGATCAAAGAGAATTTGTAAAAAGGATTATACCATCGCCACTTCAATTACTTAATTCTTTCGCGGGTATAACAGATGTAAAATAAATATACATCCCAACGACACTAATCGGCGAATCGATACGTAGCAAACAACACGTGTTCTTTTTTTTCTCTCTCGAACGAAGCACCCAATTAAACCAGTTGAATAAGCAAATTGCACGGTGAAAGTATAATCGAGGCATTGAGCGGTCGAAATTAAAATCGAGTAAAAGCAGCCCCGTGACCAATACCTGCGCCGCCTCTGCCCGCGAGTCCAATAAACCATCCGATCGTACAATTACCACTGTTACGCGCATAAGTAATGACTCCGCAACAATATCTCCCTCCGTTTCTCGCGCGAAGAAACCTCGGCGGAAGTCGCACAGTCGATATACACTCCGCGTCTGGCCGAATGATAAGAGAAAAGAGCTGCGAACTCGTTGTGCAAACTTTCAAGAGTTGCCCACACCCCCCGTTTAACCTACATATATACCTTGTTTGCTCTCGAGATCGACACGGCCGATTAAAGAGCCGCGTCGATGAGTTCGGGAAAACGGACCGGCTCGGAGAGAGAAGCATTGAGCTAAGCGTTAAATCGGGTCTGGTTTTGCAGTGCGCGGGTTGTGGCGGGCCTTGAAATAATCGCTGGGTCAGGGAGAATGATATTGGAAACGAGTTTTCTTATTGCAAATCTTGTCCTAGAATACGTATTATGTAGTGTTCTTTTTTGTTGGTTTGCGTGATTAATAAAGCGGTTTTGACATTGGCAAAAGGCAATGTAGAATATTTCATGAAATTGGCTCGTTTTCAAGGTATCGTATTGAGCAATTTGTAATGCGTACGCAAATTGAATGTTGGCCGATAAATAAATTTAGCAAGAGCGAAAGTAGTACCAAAATCTACATCGAATGAAAGCAAACAAATATCATTCTAGATTCCAGCGATTATAAAATTTCACCCAGCCAATAGATTCATCTCATTACATCTCAAGCATTACATAAATAAACTCGAGCCAACTTTTCCAAAACTAATAGACACCAGCCCGAAAACGCTTCCAGCTCTCTCGCCGAGAACGCATTGCCGCGACCGCACACGCGTGCAATTTTGCTCGAACAGCCTCATCAACGCGGCGATCGGCGGCTCATTTCACCTCTCGCTTCGTTCCCGCGCAGAGCGATCCGGTTCGCGAATAATCATCTCTCGCACGCACATTACCCAATAACGCATCGCACGCTGCGCCGGGGGGATCGAAAAAGGGACGTGACGCCGCCGCTGATGGCAGCTCCTCGAATTATGTGCAGTTGCGTCGCGCCGCGCAAGAGACTTGCGCAAGCCCGCGCGCCTACTTCGACTCTCTCTCTCTGTCTTTGTGTCTCTGCGGAGAAGCGAGGGGGGGGGGGACGAGGGATATAGGTGTCGCGCGGGCTGCTGGAGCGAAAATTTTTGCAAGTTATAGACTCGGAGGAAGTCGCGGATGGGAGTTCCTGGGAGAGGAAAGCTTCGGGCATTGTGTTTTTCTTTTTTATTGGTTTAAGAGCTGTTTCGGGAGCGGTTTTGCCACGAGGAAGGATGGTCGGCGATGTTTGGAAAGTTGAGGTTTTAATACGGTTGTATTTGAGTAACGCTCTCGTAGGAATTTTTATGAGTTTTTGGAACGAAATAATAAAGGCGTAGTTTTCTAGAAAATATATATATTGATAGAGTCTTCATTAATGAACTGGGCCTTTTATTAAATGCATTTTAATTGCAGGCAGTTAGTAGAACTACTCTTACAAGTTGCTTTACTATTGCGGGTGTTCACGTCTCGGAAAATCTTTAAACCAATTATTGCCTTATGCACCTTATTCCCTTAAAGTTACATCCATCGTACTTTGACAAAGTGCATCCTTACAATCGGCAAGCGGCACTAAAAGGATTACCACATTACGAGCCATTAGCGGCACTCGAAATTAAAAAAGATGTCTTCCCAAAGCAATTACACCCGACAACAATCCCCAATTGCCAATCTCCAAATCTCCTGTCTTCAAAGGCCCGTTACCAAACTCTCCATTGCACGCCTCCCGCCTCATCCCATCAGCCGCGCCGTAAACAAACAAACAAACGGACCCATTCGTCACTTTCGCAACGAGCCATAAACTTGAAAAAAAGAGCGGGCTGATCCTCCGCGGGCCGATTGCGTCACTCGGAAGGAAAGGACGGATTGTCGTCGGCTCGGCGGGAGACTTTGCGCAATCCGCGGGCCGGAATGCGTATCGGCGGTACGCCAGGATTTTTCGCGAGGGCAATTGTCGCCGGCCCGCGGGCGATTGCGAGTCGCGGAAGCGAAGTGGTCCGAGAGGAGAGGGCGTGAAGCGACTGCCGCTGCCCGTTTTGTTTCCAGCGGAAATTCATTTTTGTTGAGCGACTACAGTTTTTCGCCCCCCGAGATTCGCGCAGTGAGGTGATCGATTTTTGGTTGGACGGGGAAGTAGGTTTGGATTGGAAAAGTGTTTGTTCAAAAACATGACGAATGATTGAGGAAAAATTGAGCAATTCATAAAATCGTTAAAAAGAACTTTACTGTCGAATAATAAACTGCTTTTACTTTACTAAAATTATCTTTTATTAGGAATTTATTAATATAATATAACTTATATTTACTGTTTTAGACCGAACTTTTATATCTATTAATTAAGACCCGTAGCACTTTGTTTGACGTGCACCATTAATTTTTATAAAACTTTTTTATTTTATAACGGTTCTTTACTCCCCCTATTATACCCGCTACAGTGTTTCAATTAAACGTACCGATCATTGAAAGTAAAATCTTTCTCGAAATCCTACGTACCCCATAAAATTACCTCACAACGAACCTCGCGTTATTAATTGCCCGGTAAGCCAAGGCCATCGATCCTCAACAATAAACCTCCCGAAAGCCCCAATCAATAACCTCCGATCTCGACTCCAGGCCTATTACATCCACGCGCTCCTCCCTCTCAAAAAAAGAAAGAGAGCCTCGGCTTTCGCCTCGGCGATTGCATCTCCGCGACCGGCGATATCGGCTTTCGATTCGCTCGAGATCGAAAGTGGTGCTGCGCCGAATTCTCTGACTGACCGGCGTAGAAAGCAGCAGCAACAGCAGCCGCGGTGAGGTCGCTTGGCGGCGGCGGCGGCGGCGCGTGTGTCGATGTCTATCTCTCGCGGGAGAGGAGAGCGACAGGGAAAACGCCTTTGTTTGCATCCGCGAGCGCTCGAGCGAGAAGCCCGCGGAGACTTTTTTTTCGCTTTCTTCGTCGAGGTTCAACGAACCCGCGAACGACTCTGCCGGCTGCTGCGCGCCGCTGCGGGAGGATTAGCGGATCGGTGAAGGTTACTGGAGTAGATGCCGAGGATGAGTGGGACGGGGGGTTTGTTTTGATTAACGCTGCAGGTTTCGGGATTTTTAATTTTTATGCGTTGTTAAATAATGAGGGATTTTAGTCGGGTAATTTAGGCGATTTGACGAAAGTTAGGGATAATAAAATAGTTTTATGGTTTATAGCGGACAAGTAGTATTAGCTGATAATTTGATAAAATATTGCGGAAATTTTGAGTGTGGGAATATAATTTGGTTGAAATTAGCGCGGTCTTAAAAACTACATGCAATTTTTTAATGTTATAATCTTTTATAATACGAGGATTTATTGTATGCTCGTTCGGCAAAAGCGAAATTATTCAAAACTACTGCAATTAAATTAATGTATCGTAAAGTTACAGTATAATTGACCGTTAATGTTATGCAGTTGCTTCAATTATTTAAAAGTTTCTTTCATTGCGTGACTGAGAAAACAACAAACTTAATTATAATCATCGTAATAAAACGTAAGATTTCTAGAATTATTTAACTCGATAATGTATTCGTAAAAGTTTTCTATTATTTTATTTGAAAGTGATGCGTTTCACAGTTTTAAAATGAATTTTTATTACTGGGTAGCTGAATGGATTTTTGGATAACAATACAGAGAATCAAATCATAAAAATGAAATACACGATTTTAATTTGTTCTCTCCTTTGTCTAAAAAATGTGTAGAAAGTTAATGAATTCACTTTTCCTGGCTTTGTCTTTTTTAAAATTATGTATGAAAAATTGATTGATCGAAATGTATTATGCATTTCCTAAGGAACAGATTTTTGAGACGTTAAAAGAAATGACGAAAATAATCTTGTTAAGAGAATAAATAATTTCAAATAATTCTGATTAAACCGAAAAGAAAGTTATCGGAATAAATTTACCAAGTTTTTTGTGTACTTGAATATTGCGTAAATTAGTGTTAAAAAAAATGAAGGAACCA
Organism: Ormyrus rosae; assembly: GCA_035047165.1. Lineage (NCBI taxonomy): Eukaryota > Metazoa > Arthropoda > Insecta > Hymenoptera > Ormyridae > Ormyrus > Ormyrus rosae. The sequence continues at coordinate 32,489 of JAWWML010006279.1, forward strand.
ATGTTTACGTTTATTTTGAAAATTCAAAATTTCTCACAATTCAGAGTCAATCAGCTGCTCGCCCAATATAATCCTGCTCACCTTATTTTCGAACGAGAAACATTTCAGTAGAAACAGACAGCTCTAGACAGACATTGATTCCTCAAAGAAACAATACACGAATCTCCTTCCTACAACACAGAACTCCCTCCAACTTTTCATTCAACCGAGCCCAAAATACACTCAAACGTATAAAAACCCCCATCGGTCGATTCACCCCCAAAAGCCAGACCATCCATCCACGTCCCATATCCTCCCAGCTCGCTCGCGAAAAGGAAAGGCCCCCGCTCGCTCGCTTGCGCGCGCTCGGAGCGGGGCGGAGGCGTTCGCGTGCCGCGGCGGCGGCGCCTCGCGCGCCGGTAGTGAGCTTCGCGCAATAGCCCAGAAATGTTGGCTCTCAGTCGGCCTCCTCAGCTCGGCTCGTCGCGCACGCCGCCGCTCCGCGAACATGCCAATCGGCCAGCGGCGAAAGCTCCCCAAGCTTCCTGACTCGCAAGGGTTCTGTTAGAGGCGAGAGGCGAAATAAGGTTGAACGAGGCTGATTAGGTTGGTTTCGGTTCGCTGGTTTCTTTATTTTTTTTTCTTTTTTTTTTTTTAGGCGCGCTGTAAGGTGTGCGCTTTTGCGAGATTTGCGGGTGATTGTGATTTTTCGGGGAGTGCGGATTTGTGGAGGGTTGTCGGTCGGGAGTGTAAAGAGTTTTTGAGAAACGCTGAAATAGAAAAGGTGGAAATTTAAGTGCAGACCTTATTAATAAACGAATCTCAATAACTATTTTGTTTGAATAAAAGCATCTCGTCATTTAACACCAATTATCCATCAAAAAATAGTTCCACTTTAAAAAAAAAAAAGCACGACTCATTCCCGTTCACCGAGCGAAAACTCTCTTTTCAATTGCACACCTCGAAGGCACACAAAGCGCGCGAATCTCGACGACGGCCGATTAGCCAAAACCGCTCTCTCGACTAGATCGCTCAGAGAGCGCGAAGCATTCGCAGCGCGCCGAAACCGCGAAAGTGCATCGAAGTCGCCGTGACAGATCCGCCGACTCTAAGAGATAATTCGCCCGCAGGGAAGTGAGGCCAAGCAGCGACGCAGAGCTTCGGACGACGAATCACCGACATAGAGAGAGATGAGGCTGCTCGTCGGGACGATCCTCGCGCTCAATTCTCTCGTCCAGGTGTGTATTTCAGTCTCGATCGGCGAAAGCCGCGGACGGATGTGCGTCTGTGTGTTGTTTTCGTCCGCGGTGAGTATACACTCTCTGCTCTCCTTTTCGGAGGCAGGAATTCGGGCGCGTTATGTAAATGGTTAAGCGTATGCAGGTAGATACATTTCGACGTTGACGCAACGATAGAGAGAGACGCTATTTTATTTTGTTTCGGATTATTTATGAACCGCGCATTCCTGCACGGGCAATGAGGGGAAAATTTGAATAAAGCGTTTTGAAAAACTCCGCCGGTGAAACGGGCGAGAGACTTCGGGAGGAAGTTCGTTTTGAAGTAACGACGATTATTATCGTAATTCAGCGGATTATTTACGAGGACGCCGATAAGGAATATCGGTTATTGTTTAGAAACGCGTCTGTTTATACGTATTTGTACGGGGAGAGGCTGTCGGCTGATGATCAAAAAGAATGAATAAAAATTTTGAAAGTGAAAGTGTTTCTTCGAGTGCGTGTAATATGCATTTCGCGTGTAAAAATCTTATTCGACCGACCGGACATAACATTTAATGCGCGTAATCGTATTTTCGATGCAATTAACATTTTTGATTAAATTTTCTACGTTAATGTCCATCCGACGTATCAACTGATTGCCTATACTTTTCTGTCGTAAATATCTCAATTCATATCCAAACTACTCGCACCAATTACGTAATTTATCGGCCCAAAAAAAACTCGCGCACTACTTTAGCTCAATTAACCAAAGTTTTGTTTAGATTTCCTTATATCCTCGCATAAATCCTTTCCTTCTTGCGCCGGCAAAATATCCCAAACTCTTTACATAACCCACCTCCGTATCGACCGGCAAAAAGCTCTCCACTGCCTTACGCACCTTAGGCTAATTGCACTCATCGTCCATTCCACTCGGCTCATCGCGTCCGTAAAACTCCTAATAAAATCTTCATTACGCATCGGAAAGTCCCTCTCGGCTACCGATTTCGCCTTCGCCGATAATTGATTTGAGCAGCCGGTTATTACGCATAAACCGTCAAAACTCCTTCGACGCGACGCTCGGGGAGGAAGAAAAAAAAAGGAGAGGCGCGCGCACGTCAACTCATCCGCGACGCCGTAATCTTAACTACTTTCTCGTTTAGGAGCGACCGGCTCTAATAATCCGCACTTCTTGCCCATAATCAGCCGCGCGGCGAGAGGAAAAAGGAGGGAGGGATCTGCTCTCTCTAATGAACGGATAATCCTTTCGATATCTTTCGTCCGGTCGTTTTTATTTAATAACGACGACGAAAATCGCCGTGTATTTACTTAGGCGTTATTACAAATCATTAGCGCGTCCGCTTTCTAATCAGGAAAACGGCGCGGGGGGAACCAAAGCGTGACAATATTTGCGGAAATTGTTTTGCGCGCGAGTCGACGTGCGCTTAATTCGAGGGGGGAAAACAATCTCGAGGCTTGTCTTTTGAAGAGTAAATGAAAGTTGAGAAAATGAAGGGGGAAAATAATTGAATTGGAATTTATCGTATACTCGTTTGCTAAATAAGAAACGGTTGAAATAAATGCTCCTTAAACATTCGCGTGTTTTCGTACAGAGTACAAAATGTTTCTTTTATAATACACCGAAAAAACTCCCAGCTCCCAACGTCTCCTCGCAGGAAGCAGCGAGCCAAACGAGCTGTTGGCCAATCTTCCGAAAAACTAGTCGTTCCCTAAAAAAAAAAAAAGAAAAAAAAACACGCTTGCGTAAAAATCGTAAAGAGCGCCGTTTTGTCTACACCCGAGACTCGTCCGATTCATCCAGCGACTTTGGGAACCATTCGCTCTCGGGACCACTTCACGCGCCTCGGAACAGAAAGTACAAGTGCAACGGAAGCACAATCGGCCGCCGCGTGGGAAAACCGCGAGGCTTTCGAGGCACGCGCTTAAAATCCCCGAAGACAATCGCGGCGGTCCGAGAGAGCGAACCGAACAATGATCGTTGCTCCCTTTTTTTTTTCGCAAGCGACGACGAGGAGTCAGCTTTTTGGTCACGGCTCTCTCGCGTCGCTCCGTTTACAGAGCCGAGATAGCATCGGCCGGGTGACGCGGGCTGAAAAATCGGCGGGCTAATGAAAATTTATTGCTACCGGGGAATAGATGATTATATGGCTGATTCGAGGAAAAATTGGGTTAAGGCTTATCTGATCTTAGGGGGGAATGGTTTCGTTGGCCGTTTGACGAGGCTGATTGAGGATCGATGTTTATTTAATTAATTTCTTTAAAAAGTAAATATTCCAAAATGAATATACGACGAATCGAACTTTAAACTTAAAAAAACTAGTTTAAACGTCCGTGTATAAAAGCGGTGTTGCTGCATAAATTAAAAAAATTAAACAGTCGCTTTGTTACTTCATTCGCAAAGGCGTTGGTGATGAAATTGTGTCAGCTTCTCAATGAGTAAGGTTCGGCTCTGAACTCCGAAGTGTCATTAGCGACTGAGTTACAGTAAAACAAAGTTGACTAATGGCTAAGGCAACACATTATTATATTAAATCACGTCGACTGAACAGTTGATAAAAACTGTTGATGCCTTCAAGTAGGAGTGTAGATTATTCTTCGCGGTTAATAAGTCTGGATTCAATTATAAATGCGATTATTTATTCTATGTAATAAATATTAATTTGCTTTATTGTATTTCTATGAATCTTTCGTGCTTTTCCGAAGGATAAACTGTTTTATTTGTATTTAGTATACTTTATTGATAATTTCAAAACGTCAGTTAATAAATATCGCTTTTTTAGTACTTATTAAATTGAAACTTTTTACTCCAACAATAAAAAAAGAAGTTTACAAATCTACATATATAAATTGTACTTACCTACACTTTCTTACAAAAATCACACTAAAAATCTCCCTCGCACAGAGTCATTTATTTTCTAAATAATACCCGCAAATCCTAGCGCTTCTACCTCTCGGCAATTCCCGCAAATTTACGATCGTCCGAATCATCGCGCGCCGACAAACTCGGCCACAAATCACCCGGCCGCGGCGGCCTCTAAAAACACGACATAATTAGGCGGAGAGACCGAGAGTCGTCCCACGCGTCCGACATCCTTCTCATCCCTTATCTCACAATATAATCCCTCGGTCGGGCAAAAATCGGGCGAACTGGTTTTCCGGCTCGGAGGCGCGGCGCAGATATATGTTATATAAATTCCTCGCCTGGAAAAAGGGCGTCGCTTGATTAATTCGACGGCGTTCCCTTTAATTGGCGCGCCGAGTTATTGAATAATTAGGAGGCGGTTATAGCGAAGCGCGCGGCTGATAATTACGTTGCGTGCACGCGCGCGCCCGACGGTCAATTACGAGAGCGAGCGTACAGAGCTGTTATTGGCCGGGCAGTTTGCGAGTTTGAATATATAAGTATGTAGTTAGTTTCGAGGGAGCTTCTGGGGTTCGACCGGAGCTGGTTTTGCAGATGTTTAGTAGTGGACATTAATTGCGCGCGACGTTTGGAAGTGTCGCGCGGCTGGTCGGAGAGGAGGGTGATTAAAAGTAGCTACTTTTAATCACTCTCCTTTACAGTGGGGTTTCCAATTAATTTTTGTTAAAAAATGCGGAGAGTAATCGAGTTTGAATGCAAGCTTAATTCTTTGAGAGAATTGAACGCCTGAGATAAAATTTTACGACTCCTCCATCGTATTGCAAATTTATTAGCAAAATTCTTTACTATAAAATTTAAAGAAAAATTTTATAGTAAAAATTACAATAGTACATTTTAATTTAATCACAGACTGGTCAAAATCTAAAAAATTACCATGTTCCTAGTAAATTTTACAAGTCTAAATATGAAAATTTATCATTGACCTTGTCAAATTTACTAGAAATTATGGTAATTTTTTAGATTTTTACAACTTGATCAAATTAAAATGCAATATCGTAATTTTTACTAGATAATTTTTTCCGTCCAACATTTTCCAAGCAGCGATTCCGCATAACTTACGTATAGCGAAACAATAAAGTCTCCCCCTCCCATTGCCGCCCGAAATAATGTAAAACAATAGCGATCCCCGAGCCATTCCTAATTGCGCTCCACTCGCGCGGCGTCTCTCGCATTCCCGTCTCGCGGATTTATTTACAGGCCGCCGCATTTCCAGCGTTCCCCGTCCCGCGGGGAAGCGAATTCCGCGGCTCGGTAATTGATTTCCTTTGTCCCGGCGCCCTCTGACCCCTTCCTGCGCGCGCGCGCCCAGCGGCGCGGGTTTTACGAGAGCTCTCCGCCCGCTGCGAGCGCGTTTACGAGCCGCGAGAGAGAGATCGCCTCGAAAAATGTGCCTTTAAACGGATTTCTGCGCGGCCTTTTTCGCCGCGCGGAAAGAGAGCCGCTAAGAGCGCCGAGGCTCTCGGCCGCGAGGAACCGTTCGCTCGACCGTTCTCGCTTTATGGGAGAGTTCTGGCTGTGTGTGTGGGGAGGGAATTTTTATTTTCTGCGGAAGACGCGATTTACGAGAGCTCGGAGGGATATTATATTTGGTCGGAAGAGGAGTCGCGACGCGCGGAGATTTATTGGGGGGGGATTTTCGCGAGGCGAAGGTAATTAGTTGGTGAATTACGCGTTGATATTCAATCATTATTCAATTGCAATTTAAGTAACAGTTTATCTTTTAAAATTGAATGTGTTCATTTTGCGTAAAAGCAATTTATACGCTGTTCGGCTTGACTTGAAAAAAAACGTTAATGAACGTCGGAGTTTTACACGAGTGAATATTTTCGTCAACATAATAAACGCGGTCGATAATATTAGTAATTTTCGCGGCGCTTAAACGGCAAAGGTAAAAGCGTTACACGCCTATAAACAGCTGTTTCCCATAAAAAAAAAAAACCCTGCATAAAAAAAACCTGTTGTATATTCCTCCCTCCGCGAAAACGAACGCATATTTCAATCGGCGCTCCGAAAACAACGCCGATCTCCTTAACGAGAG
>JAWWML010006328.1:0-38431 GCA_035047165.1 Ormyrus rosae
ATTACATTTGTTGATTCATCAGAATTAACCAATCCATTTTCGGCTTCACTTTTCCGCGATCACTTTTTTAATAGAGAAAATTAGTGTATTGGGGATATTTTGATGAGAAAATGTTTGTAAATTTGTGTTAATTATTGAATTTAACTCTAGTAAAATCTGAAACTCTTCGTGAAATAATAATAGTCCGTGGATATAACTTTGGTAAAGATAAGTTGCCGAAACTTTATGGTAAATTTTGTATTAAGCAGACCGTTCAACTTCTGTATATTGAAATTCCTAAATGTGCATAATCCAGGAACTCCGAATTTCCGTATTTTGATTTAGTACCGAGGGCCGTTCAAGTTAAGAATAATAAAATTCGAAAAAGGCTCTTTATTATGAAATTTAAATTTATAACGAAAATCCACTTAAAAACTCTTTCCGAATGCCTTGTTCATAAAAAGTAGCTTTAATTTTCCTTTACAATTTGCCTCGGTACATGAAACTATTTAAATCCACCTTTATTTCTACAATAATTCTAGCTATTTATCTAGAACAATTCTAGCTACAATTAGAACCTCTACAAAGCAACTTAATGAAATCTAATTTCAATTGCCATCCAATAAAAATGCAATTTCCAAGCTCGGTAACGAAAAAAAAATCGACCGCACCGCGAAGTGCGAGTGCACCTATACGTACATTATAAAAAAGCCTCGTGCAAATAAAACTCGGCTCGGCTAAATAAAAAAGAAAGCGAGAGCGCGGAGATAACGTCGCGCCAAGTACCTGAGGATCCTCTTTCTCTCTCTCTCTCTCTCTCGAAGAACAAGGGCAAAGAGCCTTCGACGAAACCTTCAATAAAATCCGCACAAAAGAGCACGACACATCCACTTTCGGTTCAAGGCTGCGAGCCCCGAGTCTCGCGCCTCGTTACGTATCTCTCTCTCTCTCTCTCTCTCCTCGCTTTGGCGATTTATGCAATCGCCCGAGAAAATCGCGCGGCCTTGCTTCATTTGACTGAACTTTATTGGGCTAATTTTCGAGGGGGCGGGGAGAGGGGGGGGGCAAATCTCGTTTGGCCTACATTCGCCCCGTTATTAATTCGCTCTTCCGACGCCCCGACCGGATGTTTGTTTCGAGCAGGAAGACTTCGGACGTCGCGAGATTTTAATTAGAATAGTTCGGGGGGGGGGCTCGAGTTGCGGCAGTTTCTTTATTGGAGTTTCGAGGGATCGATCGGTGCAAGAAATTTAACGAGGCTGCACGAGTGGCGTAACTTTTAAGTCTTTGCTTTGAATTTTGGGCTTTAATATTGAGTGATTATGCAGTGTTTTGTTGAGGGAAGTTTTTGCTTTAATTGCTGATTATTATTAAGACAATTAGGAGAAGGCGAATAGTTTGTAATTTGAGAATTAAATTTAAACTTTAATTGCACTGAGAGGAATGGTCTACTAAAAATTACTGTACTTTTTAGCAATGCGGAGACGAACTTGCATTATCCTAAAAAATTACTATACTATATACTAAAATTTAATAGAACTGTATCAATTTTTACTACGATTATATTAAATTTTAGCATATAGTATAGTAAATTTTTTAGTATAATGCAAGTTTGTCTCCGTATTGCTAAAAAGTATACAAACTTTTAGTAGAACATTTCTCTCAGTGTGCGATGAACATGAACATTTTGAAGCGTGTTTTACTGCGGAAATTGAAGTTATTTCATTATTTGTACGTGTCGGTTTAAATATGTTCCACATTTTTTAATACAGTCTTTACGTTATTGTAATAAAGCGTTGTCATAACATTTATTTAATTTTCGATTTTAATAAAAGTTTTTAATTTTATGAGTTATTTACAAGACTTCATGTACTTTTAATCGACAAATTTTATATAAACAGATTCCAGATTTTACAACATCCAAAATGAAAATAAAATATATAAATCTAATATTTACGTATTGTAAACCTCCCAAAATGAACATAAAAATATTCATCCCGCCATGAAAATTCACCATACGACTCAACGCATCGATATCACTCGCCGGTTCCTCGTCTCCCCGAGGCGCAAACAGATACATAAAACAAACAAAACAAAAAAAACACCGAAATTCGATAATAGGATAAAAATTCCAAACCGGCGCCGCACTTCGGAGAAACGCCAGGCGCGGCAATCGAGGGGGGATCAATCGCGCCGACATTAAATTTCTCGACGGCGGCTTCTCTCGGTAATCCGATTTGGAAATGGCCCGCGGCAAGTTGCGCGAACGTTAGCAGTCGAGCGCGAGGATTGGCTGCCTCTTCGCTGCCTGCTTTTACGGGAATCGCGAATTGTAGGCTTCGCTTAATGGAAGCTTTCAGTTTTTTTTTTTTTTTTTTGCCGATGGAACTTTTTGGGTTTTGTCTAAACTACTATGAGTTTGTGCCCGTTTTTAGTTATTTGCGAGCGCTTTCGAAGCTTGAGTTATTTCATTCGGCGGGTCTTGTTAATTTTAGTATTTATCAGTAGTTCCAGTCACGTTCTCGATTGGTCTGACCGGACTCGGCATATTACTACTGTCTGAAAATATGCCTGCATATAGATGGGGTTATTAAGATATATTTGTATTTCTATCTAGAATAAAGTTCTCGTTCTTCTGACAACGGTTATTTTACGTGAAAAAGTGAACAAAAAACTAAATTTTATACTTTATACGTTTAATTTGCGTTTTACTTATCTATAAATTATCTAAAAATTATGATGTATTGTCTGGAATTTATCGAAAATTCGAAAGTATTCGCCACGTTTATGACCTCTTAAACTTTGCAGTGTATTACCAAAATTTAATATCGAACGCACACCTTTAACCGAACACCATACTCAAACTTTAAAAATTAACGTAACCAACATAACATTCCTTTCGATAACAAAACACTTTTCTTTTACACATAAAATAAAATAAAAAGTATGTAAACAAGCTTGTAAAATTGATAAAACTTTTATACATTCTTCGAGGCACTATATATCCCGGCGCATTTTTATTTTTAAGGATAAACAAGAAAGCGCCAAAGAATAAAGCGTAAATTTATCTTTCCTTCAGCCACTGCACGGCGCGCGAGGAAATCGCATCGCGTAAAAATTTCACAATCGATGGAGGCTGCAGGAGTTCGCGAGCGAGGCGGCGTCGGAGAGGGGGGACGACGGCAAAAAGGGCAGCCCTGCATTTTCCATCGTCCATTTCCTCGCAAAGTACAAAGTTAACAAACAAAACAAAAAGGCGAGAGAGGACGGGCGGCGCGAATCGCGCGAACAAGTCCGCGCTAACACGTACAATTGGGTTTTCTCTCCGGCGGCGCGCCTTTTCTTACGAGCGAAACTTCTTTCGAAGACAGCCGGGGAAAAGGGTGCAGGGCGCCCGCCGAGTTCGTTCGCGCCGGGCGCGAAAAAGCGCGCCGGATTCCAGCTCTCTCCTCTCGCTCTCGATTTGGTTTATGCCGCCTCGTAATTGAAGCCGGAGGGTGAGTTAAGGGTGTTGCCGGAGTTGACGATGTATTATACTTTTTTTTTCGAGGAGCCGCGCGCTTTTCGGGGGGAACTAATTGTTTTTGAATTAGAGGGACACGTTTGATTCGGGAATGAAGTTTGACGGAGAGTCGGGGGGTCGAGGAGATTTCGAAACTTGGTGACCTAAGATTCTTTGGCTGACGGTTAACTCCTGCCGTTCGCACTCGAGAGACAGTCGAGAACTGCGATGACGGCCAAGTTCTTGCTGTGTGTGAAAAAAGGAAAACTTTTATTTGATCCAGTTTCAGACTCACTGTCGAATCACTTAAGCTCTTACTCATTCATGTGGTTCGTTAAGTTTTGAAAATGTTATAATCTTCGGGAATCGTTGCAAATATATACATATTTTATTTACATTGAAGATTGAAATTCGAGCGCAGCTAAATGTCATGAAATAATATTTACTTCCTAAATTATTACCAAATAATATATATATAATATCAATAGCCAAAATAAATAATCGAGCAAGCATTAAGCATACAGGAATGTTAAGGATCAAATTTCTTACCAATTCGAGGGTGAGGAATAGATAAAAAAAAATCCCAATTTTTGCTTGAATACACTTTTTAATTCACAAAAAAAAACGACCACACGAACATCCTCCACACCGAAAAAGACTCCCGACGTAATCCCCGGGAAGACGGACTTTATTAACGCCCAAGGGGGTTGTCCCCCCCGTCGGTTACAGCAATGGGAGGCTTAAGGTTTATATACTCGCGCCTGCCGCTACTACTCCGACTTACTATCCAAGTCGGCGAGGATGGCTTCGCTGGCGACGTCGAGGCTCCGCGTGAGGCACCTGCGCAGCTGCACCGCCGTCCCCGAGTGGTAATCCCTCAGATCCTGGAGCGCCGCCTCCGTCGTCTCCGGGATCCTGTCGATGCCGCCCGCCACCTCCTCGTTGCAGATCAGCATCGTTACCACGCACGTTCTGCAATATTCGAGAGAAGGCAGGAGGGGGGGAGGGGGGTGGTTTATTCGAAGCTCGTTTATGGTTCGTTTTTATGAGCGAGGAACGGGGGTAATTTTAAAGGGCTCGGGGAAATTTTGAATTGTTTATTGGCTTCTTCTTTGAATGAAGGAAAAGAAGAATTTTCGCGAGTGACAAACGGAGAGTTTAAAATTGTGAGGTAACTGTGGGTCCAGCGATATTTAAAGCTTGAAAATGAACGAATTCAAGTTCGACTGTTAATTTACCAATGGTTTCAACTAATTTGAGATGTACTGTTAATTTATCAAGTTTAATTGTGTATATATTTGCATTTGATAATTGCAAATAGTTTGAGAGCCAAGTAGCTTCTAAGCTACGAAGCATTTCCGCACCACGTTGGACACGATGTAGATCAAGTATTATTTGAAGATTAAAGAACTGTTTACTACTTCAAATGGGGATAAACATTGGTGCGTTGTTTGCATTTAATGTCTTTTATCTTTATTAATTGAACCTCCTCGTATTCAGTGTACAAATGAGAGGAATATCCTTAAATTCAAAATCAAAGTATATTTAACAAATGACCATTAAAATTTTATACAAAATTACCAAATTAATTTAGCAGCAGATTGAAAGTTCACAAAGAGTAATCCGGTACCCTACTTAAGAGCGAATTACTAATTGCACAAAGTCGAAACTCCATCGTAATAAAAGCAAACATTTACCCCATGATGACGCAGTAGGTGGCGAGAAAAAAGATGAGAGTCCCGTGTCTGCGCCGCTGGTAGTTGTACCTGCGCCGCCGGCAGCAGAGCCAGAGCTCAGTGCCCGGAACGACGAACATCAATACCACCAAGAACGATATCACGCCGATGAATGCCATTTCCAAGTGCAGCGACTGTAAACGAGTACCTTTCAGAACTTTCGCCCCTCAACCTCCTTCGCCTCGCTCGCTCTGCTTTACAATGTCGTCGATTTAATTAATAATTTTTTTCTTTTTTTTTTTCATCGAGCCGTCGGCAGGTTAACGACCGCCGGCGAGTTTTAATAAGGAAAATTAGAGGAAGTACATTCGAGGGTCAGAAATTCGCGCAATCAATATGTTTTACGATTAAAGTCTCGACAGGCTGATTGATAATAAAGGATGGGCGAGATATACGTGTTAATTGAAGTAAGAAAGAAAGGTATTGAAGAAGCTTTGGGTAATTACCTGCGTAATTAGCGTTGAGATGTTTACTTTGCCTTCCACCGTATCTTTCAGGAGATCTATCGTTCCGTCGGACGTACAGAGTAAGCGTGTTAACAAAATTTCAAAGGGTAATGAATGATGTGCTTAGTAATAGAGAACTAAAATTTATAGTGAATTTTGACCAAGTTTAGACAGTAGAAAAACTATTCGTATAAGATTCAAGAAAAATGTTTAGAAATATTTTACTTGGCATTTACATTCACACAATCTCGATATGTAATTTTATCGTAAAAAGCTCTTTTATTAAACTGCCAATTGCTGACTTAAAATTGAATTGAATTGAATTTAAATAAATTGTTCACGCACCTAAAGGAACGTTGCGCGGTTGAACAACTGACAAAACGCTTCTCAAAAAGCCAAAAACAAATAATCCTTTGTCAAGGTGCAAAGTGGCCATTTTGAATCTTTCATTTCCAGTCTTATTTGGGAAATTCAGTTTCGGCTTCATCTCCTCCCAGTCCTTCGGCAAATTAAACGTCATTAACTGTGAGACATTCGATTCCTTTTGTGGTGCTATTGTTGTGTCATCAATTGGAATCTTATAACATTTTAATTGTTACGAATTTTATTTTATTTTAAGAATTTTTAAATGTGAGCATTAATTAACGAGAACTATTGCAACAAGCTTAAAGAGTAGATTGATTCAATATTGATAAGAACGGAAACGGAACACTACATTATCAATCATAAACAAGAATATTTACCATTACCTGCGTGTATGGATTATTAAATCGCACTTTAGGATAATCGGTCGGGTCTCTATTAATATACTGATTTTGATTGTTCCTATTAGGTTCTGGATAGTGCTTAAAAATGAAATCTTCGTCACTGAGTCTTCTATCAGGATGGACGTTGTCACTTCCATCCTTCTCGGGTTGTTGTTCGTCTAATCGTCTGTTAGGTATCAGATCGTCCAGATGCTTATTAGGCTTTGGTTCAAGTAAATGCTTTTCAAAATTTGGACTTGGATCCTCTAACCGTCGTTCAATCGGATTAACTAGAGGTTTATCTTCAAAGTGTCTTCTGATATTTGGATCTTCCAGTCTTCGTTCGAAATTTGGACTACCAAGTGGATTACTTTCCGTACGTCTTTCCAAATTTGGATCTTCTAGTCTTCGTTCGAAATTCGGATTACCAAGTGGCTTATCTTCCACGTGTCTTTCAAAATTTGGATCTTCTAGTTTTCTTTCGAAATTTGGATTACCAAGGAATTTGTCAGAACCTGAATTTCTATTGAGATATGGCTCATTTAAATGTCTGTCGGGAGGAATTTCATCAGATTTTTTTTCAAAATATGGTTTTTCTGCACGGTTGATACTTGATGATTGATCATAATCTATTTTATCATATGGATGTTTTTCGAAGTCTTGATCACCAACACGTCCATCATGATGTTGATCAACAAGACGTCGTTCAAAATTCTGATCTTTAAAACGTCCGTCTGGACGAATATTATCGAGATGACTGTAAGGAATCACTTCATCAAAATTTCTATTAGGATATTGATCAGTTTTGGGTCTATTTAAATTTTCATCACTGTCATCACGATTAAAATGCTCATCACCTACATTTTTATGTTCACCATCGAAAATTCTTAATGGTTGCTTATTATCCAAATCTTTATTTACGCGTTGCTCTACATTTTTATTAGCATTTTTATCTTCTAATTTCTTTTTAATATATGAGTCTTCAAAACCCCTAAGAATTTGTCGATCATTAAAATTTCTGTTACTATCTTTATCAGTCTCACGATTTCTGAAGTATTCTTCATTTAGGTTTCTATTAATTTCTTTACTTCTAATAACTTCTTTATTGTTAAACGTTCGATTTATATATCGCTGATTTTCTGTCTGTTTGTTTGCATATTCATCGTTTCTATTTTTTTGAACGTCGGTGGGATACTTGTTAAGATAATTATCATCTTCTATATTCCGATTTCTTTCTGTAGGATATTTATTTAATTCGCGATCGTCTTCAAATCTGTTCGCTGGTCCTTTCGGAAGGTCTCGATTTAAACTTGACTCTTGGTTATTTTCAAAATTATTCAGCGGTCGCACAGAAAGATCTCTATTTTCATCATCCAGATATCGGTTTAAAGACGCGTCAAGATCCCGACTACTATTTTCATCGTCTGGATATCTGCCAGCTCGTTCGTCACTAAAGTGTCTGTTCAGATGTTGATTATCGTAATGATTCTCTTTCGCCGGCTGACGTTGCAAACCCTTTGGCTCATCCATATGGCCGGCGTTTGTCGGATGGAAGTTTCCATAGTTATCCGTCGTTGTACAGTTGAGCTGAGAGCCAGACAGGTCAAATTCGTAAGCTTCTTGCAGCACTGCTGGACTTATCGTCGTTAAGAACACGACTAGTCCTGTCACACATTTTTTTTTCGGTTACTCATGAGGGAAATTAAATATATTATAAATGTATATAAATTTTTATATTAAAAAAGATAATTGCATCGAATAAAATTCAAACGATTCAATAAATAAATCCAAATGCAAAATTAAGTACGAGTTAAATTTATACTTTAATAATATTACTGAAAAGATATTAAAAATGATTTTCCAACAGTTTGACTTTCTTTGTAATAAAAATACTCCGTAAACTTGAAATATTCAAGCGTTTAAAAGTTTTAATAATAAGAAGACTTTATAAGTAACTATATATCCTTCTGTTAACTTTTTAAAATACTTCCAAAGTAAGTTTATCTGATTCATAAATTGTTTTTCCAAAAATTTTTAATTTACATTACTTTATTTAAGAGAGAAACAGTGTGCTTTTCATTTAAACTAATTTACATCACACAATAGAATTAATTATTCTCTTCTGGAATTACAAACTTTTTATACAAAACCCACATTAACAAACACTGTTTTTCACCGAAATACTAAATCAACACACCGAATACAGCGAGAGCACCAGCAAACAAACTCATACCGCGTAACAACACGCTCATTAAAACAAAAACAAAAAATTACCAACTATACGAATCGATCCAGAAGCGCGTCTCCTCCTCATGGTTCACCATTCAAAAAACAGTCCGGTGAGCAGCCAGAAGAGAAGAAAGAACGCCAGGAGCAGGGCGTACAAAATTAGTTGCGCAATCTTGACGGTTGTTGCTAATCGAACTGCCAAGGGAAGGAAAGCCGAGGAGAAAAAGGTCTCGCGATCGCGAGAGAGGGCGAAAGCGCTACTGCTCCGACTACGGCGCGGCTCTCGGGGGCAACAACGCCGAGGGCTTCCGCGAAGCCTCGCAAATTCAAGTGTTGTCGAACCCCCGACGCGGCTTTGCCCTCAGACGACTCTCGGGCTGCCGCGCGGAGAAGTATCTGGGTTAAACTCGGCTGCCATCTGCGAATGTAGGCGAATGCTCGCGTGCGGGGAAAACTCAATCGCCTCGATTTGCGGCTGCGGCTGATCTTTCGCGAACCTTGGCTGCTGCTGCTGCACGAGTAGTTGCACGGGGATTATTTTATTTGCGTCCTTTTTTTTTGCTGGAAGCGAGTGCACTTTTTTTTTTGTAGAGACGAAGTTTTTTATGGAGTGAGGATGCATTTCGGAGTGGAAGAGTTTTTTTTTCACACAATAACAATGTTTGTATAGTTATGTTAACTGCAATGCATTAATAGTTCTTAAAAATAATTAAAGAATATAAATTAAGCTCTAATAAAAGCTTGATAATAAAACAAGTTGAAGTAACTGTTAGAAGTATATTTAGTAACAATTTCAAGAAGATTTCTGCAGACCAGTTTAGTAACGCACAATGTTTGCTTTTCATATTGTAGTACTGAAACAAGTTTATCGAAAGCTTTAACGGTATATATTATACCGGATCTTGCGCTTAATATATATGTTTGCAGTTATGCACTTTATTGTCCTGCAAGCTTTCAAAGTACCACTGATCCTAACTTAATTTTCAAAATGCACAAGCTTAGGTGCATTAAAGTAATATACACGATGTGAATTGCAATGCTTGAAAGTAAAATATGATTTAAAAAATGTCTCATTCTAAAATTACTAAAATATATAATGCACAGCTAAATTACATAAATATATATATCATTTATATCAAATACGCAAACTCTTAAACTTTCAGAAAGAGCGAAGCCAGCCGATAAACGCTCTTGCCCCGTGAAAATAAACAACGTAATCCCTCGGCCATGGCGACCCATTACTTACCCAGGAACCAGATTGCGTTGTCGCGTTACGAGGCCGCTTAAAACAAAGCTGCCGCTGCCGCGCGTCGTCTTTCCGGCCGAGGCATTACAGAGCGAAAACTCGGTTCGACACCTTTAACCCGTGAAAGGCGGCGCGCATAAAGCCGCCGTCGCCGGCCTCCCGCCGACGCGTGACTCGTGGCAAAGACTGGAAAACGAGGCGATCCGAAGGGCCCTGGCAATTTACGAGTCGAGCGACGTCGCGAGGGGAAACTGCATGTGTGCACCGGAGGAAATTGCCAAGCCTATATCCCCCGTGGCCTTCTTGCATTGTATATCTCCGGGTGAAATTGCGGATTATCGCTTTTAGTGAGGAGCCGCTGGAGTTTTGCGGCGTCGAGTCGAGGGGTGTGGGGAGCTGAACTTAGTTTTCTGATTCTCTGGTTTAGGGGGTTGAGAATGGCGGAATTTTGTATTTTTTTTTTATTTTTACTTAAAATTAGAGCAAATACTTGAATAAAGCAAGGAAGTTGCATAGAGAATCTTAACAAAGTTCCATTTTCCATATTAATGTATGCTACGTGCAAAGATTATATCCTAGTCTGACGAAGCGTTCTCTGAATTTCTATACCCCAGTCGCCATGAATTTTGATGCAACTGGTGTATGTTTAAATGCTAGGATTTTACACTGCCCGAAACCCACCATTCTCGAGCTCTCTTAGATTCAAACCCCCTGCACACACTCCACCCGTACAAAACCTATTTGTTCGCGCGCAACAATCCCCCGTTACATTCCCCCGACTCCGCCTCGAGGAAGCGTAATAAACTCTCGCGGGCATCAATGAATTATCACGTCCGCGCTAAGAGCTCGGCGCGACAAAAAAAAAATCTCGTAAATTAGACGGGGGCTCAATTAAAAATTCATTACCGCGTTAAGCAGGAGGGCGCGCGGCGCGCGAAATTCCCGGCCCGCCGCCATCAATATTCGCAGGCCCTAAACACACACCGAAGGACCGCGAGAATTCCAATGCGAGCCCATCAATTACGAAGATTAATGAAGAAAGTTCGGGAACGAGCTTTAAAGCAGTGCCGCCGCCGCCGCCGCACCGCAAAAATCATCGCCAGACTTATATATATACGAGCCCGACACCGAGGCTTTAAAGGCGATGATCCGCAAGGTGGGCAGAGACCCGAAAGGGAGCTTGCGAGAGGCGGCGAGGGTGAGTTGCGAATGCGTTGAGTGAATTATTAGCGTCTAAATTAAATTTATCACTGCGTGTAAACGTTGCACTTGTAATTCAAAAATTTTCAGAATTTTAAAATTTGAGGCTGTTAGGGGAGACCGAAGATAATTGACACAATTTTTAATTTTTTTTTTTTTTCTATTCATAATAATAGTTAAAACAAATGTTTTTTCATTACATCTGAGAGCATTTGGATAAGAGATCATTGACAATTTTTTTTATTATGTTATATATGTTTAATAACATTTTTTATCAACACATTTTTGTGTCAACTAGCCCCATACTTGAGGTACGTTGACGCAAAAAGGGGGAAAATTGACGCATGTTTAATTTTGGGATAAACAAAAACTGAAGCGTTGTTAATAATAACAGGACGAATCCTTCGATATGCATAATTTACTTATTTTACTTTAAGTATTTCAAGATATCTAAATTGAATTTTATAACAAGCTTTAATTTTACTTTCAATGATAATACTTTTCATACTTACCCACTGTCTCAACTAGCCCCGGTCTTCCCTACAACTTTAACCAAATTAAAAATTCAACAACAAAAAAATAGGTGCATTCTTTAAATTGTTTATAAAAGTCCATTGTGCGCCGAGTTTATAAACCGGACTGCGAATCCGTACAACCAATAAATAACAATGACGAAATTCTTGCTCCGCTCGACAAGAACAACCTCCGCGAACAAAGGACTCCATATATTTTAAACCCGTGAGACTGTAATTAATTGCGAAATAAAGCACAATCTCAGGGCACCTTATTGCGAAACAATGCCAGTGGCCGGGCCAACAATAAAGCCTTCTTTTCGCGCCGCGTTCGAATCTTCCGCCGCCTCGCTGAATTCGCGCGAAAAGTAGAAACATAAGTCTCCCCGAGACACGAACAACAACTCGAGCGACGGACTTTACGACAAAGGCAGGGACAAATTTCCCCTTCTTCGACACGCGAATCCCGATAGTTAAAGTTGCGCGTACATTTGTTTGCTAATTCGTTGCTCTCGAGTGTATAAATGCGATTATGGTTTTATCGGCTCGCTCGACTGTTGCTGTGGTTTAGCGAGATGGGTAACAGAGCGATTAGCGAAATGCGCGCGAAAATAGCAGTGTAAACACTCGCTGATACTCTTTATTCGGATTATCCGGAAGTAACGAGGAATTAATTACATTGATATAGTTTCTAGTACTTTGGATAATTAATTCTTCTTTCATTTCCGGTTTTACGCTCACGCCATATATGATTGAAAGATGTTATATG
Source organism: Ormyrus rosae (assembly GCA_035047165.1). Lineage (NCBI taxonomy): Eukaryota > Metazoa > Arthropoda > Insecta > Hymenoptera > Ormyridae > Ormyrus > Ormyrus rosae. The sequence continues at coordinate 12,366 of JAWWML010006328.1, forward strand.
CCATCTTTACTATTAAATTTGTCATAATTTTCGCATATCATTATGTACGAATGTGACTCGTTTGGCCTTCTGCTATAAAACTCAAGGTTTTCTTCATCAGCAAAGAAAATTAAATGCAAAATTTATTTAAAATTTATATACTCTTATTTAATATATTTATTATGATTAATTAATTGATAATGGTGATAACGGTTATTTAATAACTGTACACAGTTTTCGGTTAATTCATTGATATTAATTGCATTCATTAGCATAAATTATAAGTGAAGTTCAATGTATTACTTAATTTAACGCTTTATCGCTCTTTTCCGCATATAAAAATTTGATAGCTTTATCGAACTTGTATAATATTGTAGAATGGAGTCAGTACATCATCGACGTTCTTGAAATGAAGATTCTATATTCTGTGTTACTTTTTATCAGTCTAACTGGGCTCGTAAGTAAGTTCATTAATTTAATTATAAAATGTATAAAGATACTTATTTTTTTTAAATACGAACCAGGAGAGTCTTACTTGTTTGGGTCACGGATTTTGTTCGAACTTTGGGATATGACTTCTAATTTTAAAACATGAAAGAAACCGCGTGCGTTCGCTCTTAGCGAAAAGCTAAGAAAAATCGATTTTTGTTCAATCACATATAACTTTTCAACTGTTAATTGTAGAGTCAATGAATTTTTGTGAATTTTTTTATGCTACTTTAATGGTCATTTTTTTATTCAACTAAAACTTCTGAACAAACGAAGATTTTTGGATCTTTTTTTTTTAATCGATAGCATTTGACCTCACCTTTCAAATGCTGGGAATCCAAAAACTCAGTTTCGTTTTGAGGTTTATGAAATAAAGCCAATTATATTATTGACAAAAACTTTAATTTAAAGCTTTATTTTATTTGAAAATTCAATGATAAAATGAAGTTTTGTACAAGCACGTTATGTTGTTTTTCGATTCAATAATCTTTTGGGTTTGCACTTTTTAAACCAGATAAAAATTCAAATTCCCCAGATTGCAATAACAACTGATTTTACATAAAATAAACATTATTCTCAAAATAGATGCAATTCAAGGCGGGGAATTTCACGGGGCCTTATCGTTCCCTTATCAGGTATTTATAGAAATCACAATAGATACGCAGTAATAAAGTAATAATCACTTAAGTGACACTCACTATGCACGCAGGTTCAAATTTATAACCCCTTGGGATTTTTTCGCGTATCATCTTGCGGAGCTGCAATCATTTCCGAACGTTGGTTGATATCAGCCGCGCACTGCATTGGGTAAGAAAATTAAAAGTAAAAAAGAACCTCGCTTTTTAACATCGAAGCAAAATAAAGCTCTTACGAGCTTAAAATCTGCTTCAAGAATGCAGAACGAACGTAACGTCCAAATCCTCCTCGGATCGAGCTCCACCTTAAGCAGAGGAAAAATGATCAGAGTAGAGAAGATCTTCGTCCACGGCGATTCCGACAACCTCCGCGGCTGGGAGAGCGATATCTCGTTACTCAAGGTAAATCCCCCCCGTTTACGCTCTCGTTACTCTCCGCCTCTCGCTAAACAACTCAATTCCAGACCGCGACGCCGATCGAATTCAACGAGTTCCAGCAGCCGATCGTCATCGCCCGCGACCCGCCCAAAGTCGGCGACGTCATCACCATCTCCGGCTTCGGCAACGCGCACGTAAGTACAACAACAAATCCGAACGCTCGAACCCAAAAAAAAAAATTAATCCGTCCCCGCCGCAGTACCGGATCACCGTGCAGGCGCTGAAGATCGCCCGGATGCCGGTGATCGAGCAGGCGAGCTGCGCGGCGCAGGTGGACTACCTGTCGGAGAGGATGTTCTGCACGAGGGCGTTCGACGTGGACCTCTGCCACGGGGACTCGGGCAGCCCGGCGGTGCTGAACGGGAAGCTGGTCGGCGTCGTGTCCAGGGGATGCGAGTACGACAAGCCGAGCGTTTTCACCAAGGTGCCCGAGTTCTACGACTGGATAATGAAGGTTACGGGGATCAAGTACGAAGATTGATGGCTCACGTTGAATTGTGTAGTATACTTTTTGTTAATTATTTATTTTAATTGAAGATTTTTAATTCGGTAATTTGAAATCTTCGATATTTTATGTAAATTTGATTACCGAAAATAAATAATTGGCGGAAAATCTGGATTGAGTAATTAGATTTCGGTATAATTAGTTATTATTATTATTTAGCGCAATCCTTTCATAATGTATCGAAACAATTATCGTAAAATGCAAATTATGCATTTATCTAATATATTAAAAGGCCATTTAAAATACCGAAAAATCAAAGAATCCCCAAGCAGCATTAATATTACAGAATAACAATAATAATAAAACAACATCATTGATAAAATAATTCGTCGAAAAGAAGAGCGAAAGCTCCCCCGTGCAACCCCGGCTTACAAAGCTCGCCGCGCGCTCGAGCTCGCGAGTTATAGACCGAAGCTCTTCATTACAAGCTCTCTCCGGGGCTTGCGGCATCGCGCAAGCGATTCCATGGCGTTTAAGCGCGGCGCGCGCCCCGAGTTTATTGCGGCTTATTACGCTGCATGCTCCCATGCCAGCGCACCGAGAGAGAGAGAGCCCCGGCCGCGTCCTGTGCGCGCGTAATTCCTGCCTTCTTTTTTTTTTTCTATGTATGCTCCTGGCCGTGGATCCCTGCGAGCCGCTTTGCGCTCATCCGACAAAGGGGGTCGATATGAGTGCGCCGCTCGTTGGACGGGCTTGGAAAATGAGGGGGTTGACGCGGTGCTGAAAATTTTTGAATTCTGGGTGCGGAGCTTCTTGTTTTGAGGATGCTCCTTTCCACGGGGTTTTCGTGCTTTCGTTTAGTGAGCTCGAGCTGTTCTTTTACAGCTGATATTTATTGTAGGAATTAAACGCCAAAAAAATTGACTACTGATTAGTTTTGAAAGATCAAACCTTCAGATCCCTTGTAAACAAATTCACTTCGACATAAAACATGGTATTTCTCTCAGATTGTTTCAATTTAATTCCGCGGCAGCTCATCGCGCACGAATTCAACACTTCATTTTCCCATCCGCTTACATATTTACGCCGTCAGATTACGATGTCAGCGAGGCGGCAGAGGCACGTTAACTAAAAACTTGGCTAACTGAGTGATCGTCGGTAAAACGAATTAATTTGCATTTGGAAAGGTAGCGCCGGGCCTGTTAACAGGATAAAATTAAATAACTTTGTTCTGAAAGCTGCCTCGCGCGCGATTTCCCTTAGGTCTCCGAAGCCATTAGTATTATGACAAAGTGTAAAATCAATTATCCCCGCGTTTAAAATCTGATTTTCGGAGTTTGCCCGCTCAATTTACGTAACGGGACGTTATTTTCGCGCGCACGTCGATGCGGATAAACTTATATTTGAACATTGCCGGATAACTCGCAAGAAAAGCAAACGGCAGATCTCCAATCTAATATAAATCCGAGCAACACCCCTCGAAAAACGTTTCAAAGAAACCAGACACAGGGAGTTGCGGCAAAAATAAAGCGCGACAACGACGAAGACTCCATATCCTCGAATTGAATCTCAAAAATCGCTTACCCACCCATAACCCTTCCACCGCGCGCAACCGCCTAAAAAGCCGCTTACGATTCCCGTCGCGCGCGGCCACGCCGCCGAAATGAATCTCCGCGAGCTCGAGCCTCCGCCTGATTTATGTCTTCGAAAAACGCCTCGCTCGCGCGACACACAAGCGTTTACATCAGCGTTGATAATGTCGCTCCGAAAAATTCAGGCCCTTCGGGGGGCCAGTGCAGCCCGTATAAAAACCATCATCCGGCGCTCCCGTCGCGGGGGCTTGCGCGCCGAATCCCGGCAGCGGCAGCGGCCGTCCGCGCGCGCCGCGACGTCGGGGGCGCAGAGAGGCCAGTGCGTCGTCAGCCTCCGCCAGCGCCGCGACGCCTGCCCCGCTGCAGCCAGCGGCAGCAAGCAGCGCGATAGAGCGCGAGTGCGCCTCTGAGACTCCCCCCTCGTCTCTGTATATCTCTGTCTCTCTGTCGGCGAGCGAAGGCGACGACCGATTTTTTTCTACGGTATTCTTTCTGATTTTACGGGGGAGGACTTTGGAGATTTTGTATTGTCTGTGCGCGGGTTTGATTTTTTTTTTTTTTATTTTTTGGAGGGAAATCGAAGGGAATCTCTGTTGGAAGATACTGTAAAGAGTTGGGATTGAAAAAAAGTTGTTTGGAGGACGTTTTTAATGAGATTAATATGAAATTTGGTTAAAATATTAAACTGGTATCGAACGTTAAAGGTGCTTTCAAAAGTTAATCAGTTCACTCGTTCGATTACGTAAATTAAGCGGTAAACGATGGATTTTCAAATTGGAGTGCAATCGAGTCGAAACTAAATTTACGATGACGAATTAAAATACAATAAAATAAAGTAAATTCACAATAAATAATCATTCGGCCGCGATAAAAGTAAATAGCATTTTACAACTGAATCAGATCAATGCCATAATCGCGAGGAAAGTCGGATCTCAAAAAGCAGTCATAAATGGAGGGTTCTCATGCGGAAGATCGTGGATAAATTTTATTGGTACAAGTAAAGTGTTTTATTGCCGAGAGTTCAAGTTTCAAGAGCGGACATGGGAACTTTTCATTACTTTATATATTCACTTCGCTGTAAAAGACCATCTGTCAAATGCAGTTTTATACGATTTCTAATTCAATTTCTTTCAACGTCTTCCGCGTCTCGGTCGCGATAATGCAATTTTAATGAATTTTCTTCTTTTTTTTTTGTGAAATAAAATACTTCATAACTGGTTTGAATGTGTTTTTAAAATTTAAAGAGGAGCAGGCTCGCGGTAGTTTTATGAATAATAAGTAAAATTTTCATTAAAAAAAAAGTGTTTCGCAAACTTTTTATAAAACTTTCCGAAGTAAACTTGTCGGTGTAGACCCTTAATTACCGAACACTCCGGCGGTATTATTTACGTTGAAATTTTAAAGTGGCCACTTAGTACTTCAAACTTAATTAAGGTGTTTCCTTATAAATTAAGAATACTAAGTGCCTCGTGAAAATGCATGAGCCCCGTCCGTATCATTTAGTTGGGATCGGTAAAAAGAAAATTCATTAAACTTTTTAAAGACAGTCGAGATCATCTTGTATAATCTATGGCTTTCAATAGTCGAACCGAATATCGCTTCCTTGTTAGTGTCTGCATGAAAACTTTTTAACGGATACGGTTTCAACACCGGTGGTAGACAAAGTCTTTTTTTTTTCCTGCTTTCATCGAGCGGCGAGCGAATTTATGTTTTATTTTTTTTTCCGCGACTTTTTACTGCGTTCGTTGTTTCGATTAATCCGACTGGTTTATCGAAGGTCGGAATGTCAAACGTTCGCGGGAGGAGAATTGGAAATCAATTTTTATGTGAATTTTTCGAAAGGTTTTGGTCAAATTTTTTGAGACATTGCGTTAAATTCTATGAGAGTTATTCGTACAGTTAGTTGGTTTACGGATTTATGATTGTAGCCGTAAATATTGTTTGCCTGCATAGTTTACACGCAAAAGTTTGTATTCTGAATTTACAGCTCATTTTGATATTATTTATAAGTAGCTAAAGCCTTTATGGATGCAATAATAATTCTTTAGTTTTATAGCCGCGGTATACTTTAACTTTCATGTACATTTTTATTATAATCTCAGACTTGGTAGTAAAAACTTATTTTCATATCCTGCGACACCATTATATATTCTATACGAAAAGGATAAGATTTGCATATATGCATAAAATCTGAATAAATTTTTCATTTCTTCTGTAAAATTACGTAATTAGCGAAATAACTATATTCTTTTCATAGAAAAATTTTACTTAATCTAATCGAGTACATTTGCACTTTGGCGTAACATTTGGCTAATGAAGCAGTGGGATTTTTGAAAAAAAAAATTCATTTTTATAAACCAAATTATACTCTGAACTTAAAAATTAAAATAAGATCTTTAAAAATTGCATTTATAACTTTTCCGAACACTTAAGCTGAAGCAATGAAATTGTTTATCAATAAAACCTTCTTTTAAAAAATTGTAAATCGATAATTAATTTAACAGCGTAATATTCGAAGTATTCGCAATCTCGATATCTCCAGCGGATAATGTTATACTCTGCAGATTCCTTTACAGAAAATTAATTGTTTTTGTAAAAAGTATTTACTGTAGAAGCTTTATTAAACCATAATTTTACTTCCGTTCCTAAACAGTTTAAAAATATAAGCAGTTCGCTCTGAAGACACGAATTTGCCAAAGGTTTCTTTCAGTTTATTAAAGTTTCCAATTGGTTCTCAGTATCGTTGACTCCTAATTGGAATACGTGCGAATTCTTTCTTCGCGAAACTCCAGCCGTATTCCTGCACCTGAAAAGAGAATTTTCGCACCCAAAAGTACGTTTTTAGCTTTATTTTTTATATTTTTCAAAAACTGCAACTTACCGAGCAAACTGCTGTTTAATATTTCATCAAACAGAGTGGATGAAATTTTTAAAAATTCAGCTTAGATCTGCGTAGATTTTTAAAACGAAATTAATAGTTATCTCTATATTGCGACCCGAATTTTTTAACAACTCTTCGAGAAAAAGTAAGCTCTGGACTGTAATAATTGCAGATTTTCAATCAAACAATAACATTTAAAAGAATCTCGTTACAGTATCTTTCAATGAAACGTCGATAAATTTAACTGATTAAGAATGCTCATAACAACAGAGTAATAATTAGCATTCCACGGGCGAATGAAGATTAAAGTAAAAAATTTAATTAAAATTTATTCGTAGCTTACTGTCTTTTACGTTATAGGGGACTCAGTTTTTTTAATGAAATTTATAACTGCAGAATATACGTGCAAGTGAAATGTGAACGTTATAACGTGAGATTGTGGTAGATAGAGATTCTTTTTATACGCGTTATATACTAGTGAATAAATTAAAATTTAAATGGAGTGACTTAAATAAACAATTTTTAGAATACACTTTTTTAGAAGACTGGCAGTGAAGATTAAAAGTAACACTCGATGTTGTTCGCGAAAATCAGCAGGAAATTCTGAGGTACGTACATTTTTTTTCCTTTTCAAGTACATTGTAGCAAATAATGTTTTATAAAAGTTTCAAAAATTAACTTAACCGTTTCCGTAAAGTTTCGGTACACAAATCCTCTTTTAAATTATGCAATCAAAAAAAAAAAGACGGGATATGAAAATCGTTCTGAGCAGCAAATTGCGAAACTGGAGCGTTGCGTAAAAAAAACAGTCTTTTAAGCGAAGCCGGGCGAGCATAAATTTCTTTGAAGAAATTTCAGCCGCGCGCACAATGAAAAATTGCGACGATAATCCGTCAAGTTTTCGAGAGCGTTAAATAAAGATCCCGCGACCGCCTTGCTGGAAATGAGCGCCGTTTAACTCTCCAAATCCAAACGGCGGAGAGAGAGAAAAAAAAATGAAGCTATAAAGCCGACGTACTCTATTAGTACAGGCACGAAATGAACGACAAAACGAAGCAGAACAACGAATTCAGTCACTCGTTAAATTAACGCCGACTGAACTTCAATTCGAGCGCAGATGAATTTAATAGATTGAAAGAGAGAGAGAGAGAGAAAGAGAGAGAGGAAGAAAGGCGGAAGTGGGAGAGAAACAGATTGAGACGGGATAAAAAGTAGGGGGTGCAAAACGGGAGCGAAAAGGAGAGAGGGGCGGAGTACGAATATTGCGGAAATGCGCATGAATTTAATAAATACATATAAAGGGAGAGAGCGGAAAGTGGCAGATAATGGAGAGCGACAAAAACTGAGCCAGCAGCAGCAGCAGCGGGCGGTGGTGAAACTCGGGGGAGAGATGGAAAAGTTTAAAGTCAGCGGCCAAAATGAAAATTTTTCTTCAAATTCGATGATATTCAAACAAAGAAATGTGGGCTCGTTCGGGTGCCTTTTATTTGTCCCCTTAATCGAGCATTTTGGCTCTATATTACGCTGCGTTCGCTTTCCATTCGGACAGTTTATATATTTCAATGGGAATTTAATGCTGCGGACCAAATGTACATTCTTATTTTAGTTGAATAAATAACAATTACTAAAAGTTTTGATAAAATGGGTGATTGAATAAAAGTAAATTTAAAATATACACAATTTATTAAAACTGAACGACGAAAAAAATCGATGTAAATATATATTGTACGTTTTATGTGTTCATTGAAATTGTGAAAATTTTTTAATTTACCTTTAATTTTAAAGCTGTTGGGTATACTAGTGAAGCGTGAACATTTGCAATTACAAATTCATTCATTATTATGTACATGTTTGCTTACCTTCAATCCGTAAAAAATAAAATAAACGATAAAATACATTTTGAAATAATTTCCAATATTTTGTTTTTACTATTTTCTTGAGAAATCGTTAAAAATATAAAATTACCAATAACGAACTTAAATTTTTTTATGTATAAAGCACAGTTTACATTAAGAATTCTCTAAAAATTACTCCAATTATTTTGTAATTCAATGAATTAATATTAAATTTCCATCTGCAAAGAGGACTGTTTTGCAATCAGTTTCTCAATAATACAGCGAAATGAGAAACTGCTAATTCATTAAACTATTTATGAATACACCTAGGCGGTATAAAATCAAAGTCTTTTTAAAAATACCATTACAACTATTACTTACCAGTTGCGCAAACAGTTGAAAAAAATAAGTATTTACTTTTACGCAATCAAACAATCAATTTTCCACGTATTTCCCTCGATTCCGCAGCCATAATACATTACTCCTCCGCCGCTAAAAAGATACTAAATACAATATACGCGGTACAAAGTATCACCCCCGGCCGTCTCGTATAAGTTTCGGTTAACCGCCTTATCTCCCCGGCGTTCCTCCCTCGAAAAGTATTACCGGCCAAGTCGGACGTTATTTAAACTCAGCTTATCCCTAACGAGGCTCCGCGGCCGGCGATAACAACGATTCCGCGCGAATTAACGATTCCAATTAAACAAGCGCCCTTTTCCCCACACGTACTTTAAAACCTCCCAACGGCGGAAGCGGAGGAGAAGGCGGCCGCACAATGGGATTCCTCGGGCTTTGATTAAAAAAATTTGCATCGGTACTCTTTCTCTCTCTCTCTCTCTCTCTCTCTCTCTCTCTCCGGCTGGTGACAAAAGGCGAATCGAGTTTTCCCGGGGCGCGACAGCGACGACGGCGACGACGACGTAAGTTGATAACGGAGCCGTGAAAATAAACAAGCCCCGGCAAAAGTCATTAAAGATGAAAGCGCGGAAGGAGGCTGATTCGACGCGAATCCACGGCGAGAGGCGGCGGCGGCGACAATGCGACAGGCGAGATTAGAGGACGGGACGGAGAGAGAGAGCCCAGGTGGCAGGCGCCGGATGCCTTTATTTATTTGCGAGCCATCTTTTTGCGCCGGCTGGAAGGATGAATACGGGGAAGGTTATTATCATTGGTAAGCGGCGGGGAAAATGTAGTTTCGCGATGGTTTTCTGACGTAAGAAATAAGGGCGTCGCGAGGATATTAAAATGGGTTATTGGGTTCGATCGGAGATGTATAATACAGTAGGGAAGATATAGCAATTTTGTAAGTATCGATATTGAACATTTTACGGCGATTTGGTGGATTCTAACAATCTAAGTTCAATAAATAAAAAAAATTGCTTTGAATTCAAATTTGAAAATTGAGCGCAGACATTTTTCACTTTGTTTTGGCGCCGAATCTTAATTTATTGGAAGAGATAACGTGCGGTGCATGACCGTAAACAAATATTTATGTATGCATTTTATCTGCTCTGAAATCTAAGCCCCGATGAAAAATTGTTTTGATAAATAAAATTCGACGTAAAAAATCCGAATTCAGAAGCATCGACAGTAAATGCAAGCGTTACAAAATAATTACAAGAGAAAGATCTATTTCATGTCCGAATAAAAATTCTAGACTCGAGATTAATAAAAAAAAAAAAAAAAGAAAAAAAAGGGTAGCACCTGTGAGATTCAGTCTTCACTCTCCGCGGGTCGAGGCGCGACTGACTCGCGTTCGCGTCCGCGGCGGAGCAAAACTCGCGAGTTTTTGCGAAAGTGGGGGAAGAGGGAGGGCCCCCTTTTTCCACCTCGATCGCAATCAAAAGGAGCGCATTATCGAGTGTATATCGGCCGACGCGAAAATGGGGGTAATAAAATAGTGAAATATAAAAGTTTCCTTGTAACCTAAAATCCAATAAAATAAAACCGGTCGCGAGGAAGTTGAAAGCTTATGAAAGAGCTTGACGATTTTTAATTCGAGATTATATAGGCGCGCTTTTTATAAATATTGAGATCATCAGCCGTCGAGTGTGCGGAGTCGAGGGAAAAATAGAAAGGTTTTCCCGTTGCTAGGGGCTTTTTTAGTAGGCCATTAAGTTTTTACTATTGAACTCGGCTGCGAATAAATAAAATTAAATATTCATCGGATAATTGCAGAAATGTTTTTTTTTCTCGCTCGCTGATTCAATATGATTTAATCCTCGCGCGCTCAATGACGTTAAAAAATGAGGCTTACCTTCCAACTGTAACTGTTTTATTTTTCTTGCAAACAAAACCTACGCTTTTCTCGACTCTTATGCGAACAAAAATGGATAACATCGAATCGGAAAGTCTAGGAAATCGGGAATACGTCTCGCGACTTCATTAATACCACGGGGGGATCGTTCGAGGGGCTAAAAAGTGTATTATCGGGGATATTATACAGCCGAGCGAGTACGGAGCGAGGGCAGAACTCGCGGAAAATTTACATGTAATAAGGCTTCCGCGGCAGGATCCTGTCCATCGCTTTTATATGATTCTTTTTAAGAGCTGAAATTTTTTATCGAGTTTCAGCTCCGATAGCTTCTTTGTTTCCTCGGCCCGGAGAGCGAACTACGAATTTTACGGCTGCGAAAAACTATATAAGTTCTTTTATCAATACTTTATTGCCTCTTCTTACTTATTGTTGGTTCAATAACTTTGATAAAAAAAAGTTGGCTCCTGTAATAGCTTCTTTTATAAACTTACTGATGTAGATTATATTTTATTATAACATTATAAGTCACTACAAGTAAAATTAAGGTAATTTACTCAATTTTTGGAAACTCTTTTCGAGCTCGGAAATTTTCTCAAATACGCGAAAAGTCTATTTGCCAACGCGCGAATAAAAGTCAATTAAAAAATTTATCGACTGTTGATTTGTACGCGCGTAACGCGTTAATCCGTGCTTTGTAAGCAAATTTTTTCAAATGTTTACGATGACAATAAAAGATAAAATGTTCAGTTATTAAATTCTTACGCAACATCAAACATCAAAACTTATTCGACACCGCCGCGTTCCTCCGCCGTTTATCCGTGTATTTTTTCTATGGAACGACAAAATTTATTGTTCATTCGGGGATTATCGCGTAAAAAGGTGTGGGGGGGGGGGGGACACGCGAAATAAAACGCGCTTTATGCCGCGTGGGCCGCTTGAAAATCAAGAGCAGCCACTCTTCGTGCGCGTTTCTGCGCGTACATACTTTCACTTTTCAGATTCGATAGAATCAATTTTTCGGCGCAGCCCTCTTTGCCGCTTCGTTCGAGAAATAATTTTCGGCGTGCAAACCGGTCGATAGGAGGGCAAGGATGGGAATGAATGGAAATAATGGGGATAACTCGACTAATTTATCAAAGAAAGAAAAATTATAATAAGCTTACTAATTGTTAACGATAATATATCTAATGCGGACTCTTTTCTTGATTGATTATTTTTGAAAGTAAAGAAAAATGAGCGATTCTGTAATACAAAATTTTTATTACAGATTTAAAAGCTAATCCATTAAATTCGAACAAAAATGCCTCAGGATTTTAGTTTATTCAAATACCATATCATAAAAAAAACTTGTTAAACACTTTGTTTTGATACTCGAACGTTTTCAAATCATAGCCGAGATATCATTTACATATATGAAACATGAATATTGCCCGCTTTTAAAAAAATCGTCGCATTTTTATCGCTTTCCATTGGCGCTCGATGCAGCGGTCATTTACATATCACCTGTTTCCAGGCATTGCACTCAATAGCTTATTTTATTACATCACCAGTCGGACAAATAAGTTATGAATTTTATACAATAGAAAATTATTGTAATTCCATTAAACACTGACTGAAAAAATAAAGGGGTATATATATAGTTTTCAACTCATGAAAGTTTTTATGATACTTTGTAGCTCTTAATAATTCAATAAATATGTATTAAGGTTAAAAAATAACGTTTTATTACCTATAAAGGATGTTTAATTAACCTTAATGCTTCGCAGATCGTAATATTCACCGTAATAAAATCAAACTTTATTGTTTTAAATATATATAAAATATATAATTTTAATTATTAAATTATGAGAGCGCTCCATCAAACTGCCTTTTCATTTTTTGGGAACATTAAAATATTAATGAATATAATCAATAAGAACAAAATTAAAAAATCGATTAAGGTATTTCTTATAAATATAATCAAGCCAATTGGATAGCGCAGAAAGTTTTCAAATCAAAAGATTATACATATTGTTGAAAAAATGTTCCTTTGTTGTCAAGCCAGCAGATGCTTTTGAAAAATGCACTTTTAATTGAACATAGCGAGATAGACGATTGGTTTTCAATACTTGGAAACATCGAATTTAGTGTCATCGAAAAAGGTATTGACGATTATATTGTTTTCATCTTCACCCAACTCTCAAAAACTTTTATAGAGACTGTTTCCCGCGCTTTAACAGAGAAAAATTTTAGAAAAAAGTTCTATACGTTTAAACTACTTTTGAGTTACGTACAGCACATATTTTCTCCACGAAGATTTATAGTTTTAATATTGCATCAATAGCATAGCAGTATTTAAAGAAGGGCATATGATCTACTACGTATATTATGCATTTTTAATTGATTTATGTAAAGCAATTCGAAAAATTAGAAAAAATTGTACTGCGCTGATCGTACTAATAAAAAATAGAATTTTAATTTAAAAAAATTTGTTAAAAAGATAAAACGGGGTAAGGTACGTTTAGCTGCAAAAGTAACTATATACTTTACAGCCAAAATTGCGTAAAAACCTAGTTTTATTAATTAAGAAAAAAATGTAATTATCGTTCTCATTGTGCGAGCCATTCATAATTTATTACAGATTATAGTCCCGATTTTTAAGGAATACGACCGAATTAGTTGAACTAACCGGTTTATGAAAGAAAATGCTGATCGTGAAATCCACTAACACTTCAAACTGCCTTTTGCGAACTCTGCATGATGCAACTCGCACAAACGCACCAGTCATTTAAATCAGCTAGAATTTAATTAATAATATATAATGCTAATAGGTCAAGTGAATCATCTTATGGTGATTCTATGCAACCCTTGAAGAAGCTTATTAATGCCTGCAACAGTTTTTCTTCTTTACAGTCGGCCTGCTTTTTCGAAAAATATACGTGACGGATATCGCGGACTCAATGGTGGATAATGATTTCAATAACTTTTATTAGAATAAGTGTAGAATTTTAAAAAATTTAATTTAAAATGCTGCTTTGTAAAATTTTTATAAAAAAAAAACATATGGTTTCGTGCATTTCATATCAATGGCCGCAACAAATTTGTTTTAATTACATCACAAATTGACGTTCATTGGCTCAAAGTGCATTCTTATGCAACATTGAGTGAAAATTGGAAACATATTTGTAAACTCTTTGAAACGCACATAGATTAATTTCGACTGCGATTTATTTTTAATTACATTACATAAAGTTTTAAAGACATTCTTTTTAAAATTAAAAAGAATTCTAATTAAACTATAAAAAATAAATCTATTTTTACAGTAAAATTAATTATTTCATATAAAAGTATTTTCTCTCGAGTATTTCAAAACTTTATGTAAAAATCGTGTATAAAACATGATTTATGCAATTTCAGTAGACGCTAAATTTATAACTGTATGCGTGAATACCACGATGAGTTCGATACTTGGTATCAAGAAGCACCGATAAAGAGTTCCTTAAGCGATTTTTTAAAATTTCGTTTAGAAAAATTTGGCGTTTAAAATAATAAAAAAAAATTATTGTTTTGTTAAAACTTAGTGGGAAAAAATGGTTTTGTTCAGAATTGAATTAAGAGGTTTACAAAATGGGAAGGTTTTTCTTGAACTTATTAAAGTTATGACAGAAATATATATTATAATTTTTGAAACAGGTGTTTTTCATCATTGAATAAGAAAACGTATTTGAAACGACATTAAAAATAAAGGCCAAGAAAATCTTAAGAAATATAATATGAATTACAAATTTACACTGCCGTATAGGTGTTATTCGATAATTTATCGTCCTACAATTGCGGCAGTGTGATCCTGTTTTTAAAATATGTTGTACTATTGATACAAATAAAATGAAATTTTTTTTATCCAAATTTATCCGTTATCATCAAAAAGTAAAATGTAAGGAAGACGAATAAGGGATAAGATTTTTTTTCACAGATATCATAAAATTAACTTATCATCTTATTTGATTCAATCCAATTCGGCATTCAGGCAATAACCAAAATACAAAGAAAAGTTCTAATTTTTTTTATAAAAATATTTTTTAAGCGATGTCAGGTCTTCGAATACCTCAAAATTATCAAAATTTCACCTCAAAATCCTAGATAGATTACCAACACATTGTCGAAAAAACGTAAACAATAAACAGCCCCCGCCTCTATCATCACCCATCCATCCATCGGCACTTAACGCATCAGCGGTACGACTCGATAAAACAGCTCTGTTGCATCAGAAAATCGCTTGAAAAATCTGCAGAGCCTGCGAACTCTCACAGGCTCGGTTTTCCAGTAAAGCACACAATCCACACGCCTGAAAATTCCTCGCCGGCCGTCGTCGTTCACCCATACTCCTAAGCGCTCCAACCGTCGGCTCTAAACTCGGTGCACTTACGGAAGTGTTGCACCGGTCAGCCTTGTGCCGATTTTCTGGATAATGAACTGGCGGGGTATATAAGAGCCGGCACCGCCGACTACCAGCATCAGATTCTCCTCTCAGTCGCCGACAAGAGCAGAAGCAGCACCACAAAACCAACCCTCACCATGTACAAGCTCGCACTCCTCCTCTGCCTGGTGGCCGCCGCCAACGCCGGACTTCTCAGCGCTCCGATCATCAAGGGACAGGCCCCTCTCGTCCTCACTCAGCCCCAGCCCATCCAGACCGTCAAGACCGGCGCCGTCGCTCTGCCCATCGTCAAGAGCGCGCCCCAGCTGATCCTCCAGCAGCCCCAGCCAGCCCCCATCGCCATTGCCAGCAAGGCCGTTCCCCTGTCCCTCGGCTCCGGCCTGGTCAAGGGCGGATGGGGCGGACTCGACAGTGGCATCTGGTAAGCGACTAGAGGAGGATCAAAAAAAACGCTTAGCAACCACACAACACACAACACACAACAAAAAAAAAAAAAAACACTCCTCCTTCCTCCAATGAGAGCTAACAGCGATCGTCGACCTTGCTGGCGCAGCTGATTGGGCGAACACTGGGCCCGGCGGCGAATTGCCGCACGGGTCGAAGATAAGGACCTTTCGATTGGCTTGTACATAATTTTTTTAATGTTGTTGAATAGTTAAACGTAGACACACACACACCCACGGACACGTGCAGCGTAGAAAAAAAACTTGTACAAAGATGCGGAAAATGTTGTTATTTGTGAAGCCTTCTGGTCATACGGTCGAGCGATCTCGACAATGCTTTAATAAATCGTACATTCTAATATACATCTGACTCTCTTTTTATTCGAATTGATTATCCTCTTTTTTCCTTGATTATCCTTTTGATTTAATTTCGAACTTTACACACCTCGATACTAAAGTTTAAGAAAAAAAGTTTAAAATCCCATGAAAAATGTTTAATTCAGTGAAAGTAAATTAAAATTAATTTTGAATTAAAGAAAACATGATGCAAAAATTAGAAAATATAAGAAATTTGAATAATTTTCTAAAATGAAATCAATGATTTAATAAGTCAATAATTAATATATTCATTCTTCATAGCAAAATGTAGATATTGTAAATACCCGGAGAAAAATTACGGGTAATATATCCAAGAATTTCTCCATTAGCTATACCTTTATCATTATTAATTTCATCATCGTTTTAAACGTGAATTTTTAATAAATAAATGAAATTCAATTCTCTATGAACGTTAAATTTAATATTAATAAATATAGCAGCGTAAAAGTCGTGAAAGAAAATGTTAATGTTTCCTCCGATTCTAATAAGCACTTTAAATGATAATAGCTTTCGCAAGCTTGGAAAATTTTATTGCTTTTCTAGTACCTTAACGAACTTTTAAGCCGTTAAATAATAGTATTAAATATTTCAAAATTATTCCAAATAAATGTTAGAGAAGCGTATACGTATTACCAAAGTAATCGGTTGATTTTCAAAATTAATTTATTACGGAAGGTATAAAGACACAGTGACTTACATATACGTGAATTTGCGAATTCAATATCAAGGTTGACTGCTGCTATTGTATAATAATCAATGCAATTGAGAGTAGCTGATAAACATGTTCAAGGTATTACGTTATCACGAGAGAAAGTGTACTAGGCTCAAAGAGATAACTAATTCACAAAGGTGTACTGACCTAATAGCAGTTTAGATATTAATTAAACAACTTGAATCGGTAATTAACTGACTAGTATTTTGGTACAAAAACGATTAACGACGAATCATCATTTTCGTAAAAGCATAGTAATTTTATTGAAAATGGAAAAACAATGAAAACAATTTACAATTCATTAATCTAAAAGAGATTTATTGCATAAGTGACAGGCGTAAATTACATTTTTGTTCGGTGTATAAAATTGTACATCAAAAAATAAAATTCAGAACGGAGAAAGTCCAAATAAAAAGAAAAAAAAAAGACTCCAAACAAACTTCAAATTTATTGAAAATTATCAAAATTCAATGTGTTTATATAAAATCGCGGCTGGTTTACAATTCAGCTTGCTATCGGCGCGTTAAACGTCGACAAGCGACCAAATCCAAGCGGCCTCGATTACCAGGCGTTGATGACGGCACCGCCGTGTCCGATGCCTCTGACGATCGGCTGCGGAGCGACCAGAGCTCCGTGTCCAAGTCCCAGGGAAGACGTTCTGACGAGGGGAGCGACGCCGATCGAGGCGGTTCTCACGATGGGCTGAGGAAGGGCCAGACCCAGGCCGCCGTGGACGACGGGCGAGACGCCGATCAGCGACGGGTCGCTCAGGATTCCGGCGTTGGCCACGGCCAGGCAGGCGGCGAGGAGCGCGAACTTGAACATCTTGGCTGATGCGACGGGGTTACTGACTGACTGCGGGATACGAGCGAGCTGAATATTAATGGTCTGATGCTCGGTGCGGAGGAGCGACGGCTTTTATATTGCTGGATTTGCCGGTAAGATGAGACGCGAGGGATCGTTGGCTGGACCCTTGGACTTAGGAGCTGGTTTTGTTGGGCAATTCGACGCGCGAAAAGTGAGAACGACCGCGGAGATTAAATGAATCGGAGCGGAAAGCGAGGTGGTGGCAGTTGCATGTGTGCATTTGGATGTGTCACAATGACTTGGTGAAAGCGGATAGGGTTTTTTGTATGAACCCGATAGTACTGATGTTCCTTTTAATGATTCTAAATTAGGTTGATTTTGTAAAGGTGATCGCAGTGTTCATGTTAAATTAAGTTATCAAATGTTAATTTAATCTTTTTAACAATCGATAGTGGTGTAATATTATTCAAAATATCCAAAAGGAATTAACGATAAATTAAATAAATTATAAAATTATAAAAAATTATTTAAATATAATAATATAACAATTTTTAGTTAATAGAAAATAATATTATAAATGTTCACTTTTTACTAAAAAACTAGCATAATCCATTACTATCACTGGTTTAGTTTTGAGAAAACTAAACCAGTGAGTTTGTTTTAATTGATCAGATTCCTCGTCAAGTTCACTGACCTTACGGCGATTTGTCTCGGAATTAAGTGATGTAATGGTTTTGACACTGGATAATATTTAGTTTCATTAAGCAAGAAAAATCTGTTAAAAGAATTGACAAAATACATAAATTGTACAAGGAATAAATGAACAAAATCGAATTAATATAATAATATTGACAAAGTATAAGCTGTCATAATTCTAAGCGTAATTTCTTTGCTCTAAAACTTAAAAAATATACAAATTTTATCAATGAAATTACGTATATACTTAATATAAACATATCTCTGGTGTAAACATCTAATTGAGTCCTACAAGATGTGATGAAAAGCTCATTTACATAATTTGGACTAAGAGCGCTTTGAGTCATCGAGGAAGGAAACAAGTTTATACGGAACTCGCGTGAGAAAGGAATCACGCTACTTTTGGGAGAGCCGCTTGAAGGGGCACATCAGTTAATGTATGCAAGATGTAATAGGATGATAATATGTATTTATAGATTCAAACGTTATTTCGGGAAAGTGTTTGTCAATGGTCGTTTTTTATTAGATTCTATTATTAGGATCGCATTACAAGTGATAATTTAATTTCAAGTAAAATGTGCGAATGTATTCACGTTTGACATTAATTTTGGATAATTTTAATTTTACGAATAATAGAAGAATAGAAAATTTAGCAATCACGAAGGGCAATAAATATGTGTAAGAGAAAGAAGAAATAATAAAAAAATATAAATATTTTTCACCTGAATTAAAAATAAGTGCTTAAAATAGAATTTTTTATAAATTGCAATTTTTAACACCGTAAGTGCTCAGAAATAATTAACAATATGTATTAAAAATTGAGGAAATAGCCAGACGAAACTTTTAAACTAGTATTTATTGTTTATTGGTTTTCTAAGGTTGATAATAAAATTTTACGATGCGATCTATTGAAATTTAAATGAGGTTAAGTTCAAAAATACTCTTCAGAAAATGTATAAATAATTTTTAATAAAAAAAGAAACAGAAATTAAAAATACATTTGTAAATACTTCATATCCATGTTCAAATAAAGACAGTTACAAACATTTTTATTACTATATAGAGTTTTGTATAGTAACAGATTTACACGCGTTGATGGACCCAGAAGCGGCGATCAAAACTGGATTTCAACCAAGAATTCAGCATAGGCGGCAACTATGACGACAACAATAACAATAATAAACTTGACTATTGTGCGTTGTATTTTTCGATAACGCGAACAGTGGAAAAAAGATTGTAAGCTTCAAACAATGATTAGGAAAAGATGATTTGAAAGTTCGAATAAGAGGCAAACTTTTATTTTAATTTTATTCAAAACCATTAAAATTAATATATTACAATTTTTTAACTTGAAGCTTATAAAAAAACAATAAAATCTTTATGAGAATACATGATAATGATTTTTATGATAAAGGAATTAAAATTTCTTTAAGTATAACGATTTTAATTATTAGTCTTTATACACGAAAACTTTTTCACTGACTTCCAGGTTGAAATAGCTTCACAGAACTCGGCAAGACTCGGCAGAATTTAATTTTATATTTTTCAAAAAACAAGTATAACTAACTATTCAAAAATTCTTTTATTACTCAGAAGTTCGGTTAAGAATAGACACAAAATTTGATATAAGTTACCAACCTTTAATGCATTAGTCTAATATTAATCTAAAATGTAGGTTTAATAAACAAAGATTAAAATTGTATTTAAAACTGTCTTTTATTAAAAAATTGAAAACTAATAACAAAAAGCACATAAATATTCATAATAACAAAATTGTATAAATCACAACACTCTCTGCACTATTCCACAATAGGAATTTCAGATACGCATTCGTTTACCATCCAGCATTATAAGCCAAAGGCGTAGACTCGGCGAAGTTGGAGCTTGCGTAAGCGACACCCGGGGCTGCCTGCGAGTAAGCCAGAGGTGCCGAGGAGATGTACTGAGCGGGTTCAGCAGCATAAGCAACAGGTGCAGACCTGACGATCTGGTGCTGAGCAGCGAGAGTCAGGGGAGAGGTGTGTCTGATAATTTGAGAATGCTCGGAAGCGTAGGAGTAAGGAGTGGATCTGAATATCTGACTCGGGGCTGCGACGTATGTGAAGTATGCCAGGGGATTAGACCTGAAGACAGTTGGAGAAGCCTGGGCGTAAGCCTGAGGGGCCGACTGCAGGAACTGACCTTGGTAGGCAGCTAAATCCAGAGGAGCAGCTCTAACGTACTGAGTCGGGGTAGCAGTGTAAGCCAGAGGGGCCGATCTGAATAGCTGGGTAGGCTCGTAGGTCGGCTGAGTCGACCTGACGAGATGGGCTGGAGCTGGAGCAGCGGCGACGTTAACTGGAGCCGACCTGACGCCCTGGTTGGATTCAGTGGTCCTTGAAGCAGTCTTGACGGTCTTGGCTGGAGGAGCAGTGGTGTAGGCTACTGGAGCCTCGGTCAAGGATGCTCGGGCGTCGTTGAAGTGTCCAGCCTGGACGGCGGCCAGGCAGGCGACGAAAATCACGAGCTTGTACATGGCAGTGTTGTTCTCTTGGCGGTTCTGCTCTCGGGACAAGGAAAGTGAATCTGATGCCGAAGAGGATGGACTGGAAGGTTTATATACCAGGAGAAAGGTGATCCAGTTTAGGGACTTATTGTAATTTTTAAGAGCCAATCTGATTTTGACGAGAAATTGAGTAGAGATTAGAAAGAGAAATTCGTTGAATATTCGAGGAAAAGTGAGAGGAGTGCTTTGTTCTACTGCTTCCTCAGATGCTTATGCCAGGTACTAACTGGTTTCGTGGTTCATTTTAATATGTCACATTAAATAAGTCACTTTAATATTATACGGGTTGACGCGATCTTTGATTTTTAGATTGTACACTAATAACTAAAACCCTTTTCTAATTTATGCATAGAATAGAATAGAAACCAAATATATGCTACCTATAAGAATTTCTAGTTTAAAACAATTTATGTATACACTTTCTAATATATATATATAAAGATTTAATACGGCGATTGTAAAGGACCTATAAAATAATAATAAGAAACAGTGTGGAAAATTTATTATCGATTCAACTTTATAATAGAATAAAAAAAATGATATTTAAACCAATATTGGATTGCAACCCTCACGACTTATAAATTATTTATTCGACTCCGCGAATATTGACTGAATCTACCGAAGGTTACACTTATGTTTACCGAACTTGAAAGAAAATCAGAATTCAGTGATTTTGGAAATGGGCCAAGTCCATAATACATTAGACTATGCAAATACAGAAGTTTTGAACTTGCAGTGATGAGCGATTCAAATCCAATGCTTGTCAAACACTGATTTTTTGCAATTTCTAAATTTATCAACTCAATTGCGAAGAATTAATATATTTATATATTTCGTAATTAATTTAAAAAAATAAAGTTCGTATTTGAAATGAACCTTGGTAGAAATTCTAATATTTTAGCTGCTATTTAGTAAAGTTAGCGAAAAGTAGTTAAGTGTAAGCTTTATAAGGATGAATGTGATGAAAATTGCATATTATGGAAAATCGCTCCTGCACGGAGAAAACTGATCTACTAAAAATTACTATACTTTTACTAAAAATTACTATATTGTTTAGCAATGGGAGGACATACTTGTACTAAATACCGATAATTTATAACTTTAGTCTAAGTGAAGCACAAAAAATAAATAGTTTACAATTAATTGTTATTTAAGTAAATTGAAAAGTTAAAGGTAATTTAAATCTTGAAATAAAATTTTGTTGATTTGATAAATTTAATGCGTAGATTTTTTTTAAAGCGAATTATTTTGATTTCGATAAAAAGTTATTATAATTTGGTAAAAGTTTCTCTTTATAATTAAAAGTACGTAAGTAATTGTAATAAAATATACCTACAGTAACTACTCGACAGCCAAAATACATTAGTTACTTGTAGTTAATTATCTACAATTTAAACTTTAGCCAACCAAAATAGTAATTTATATCAAAGAACAATTTGCAATATAATTATATTTCGTTAGGCCCATTAAAGTTGATGTGACACGAATTAAAAGTTTACAAAAATCTGACTATCCTTTTTAAATAATTTTTTTCATTATGTTAAAAAATAAAATTAATTGTTATATTACCAGAAATTTTATATTATATAAAATTATAAAAATTAATACGTTTATAAAATGTCAAGAATAACATAATTAAATAATAAATCAAATTGTT
Organism: Ormyrus rosae; assembly: GCA_035047165.1. Taxonomy (NCBI): domain Eukaryota; kingdom Metazoa; phylum Arthropoda; class Insecta; order Hymenoptera; family Ormyridae; genus Ormyrus; species Ormyrus rosae. The sequence goes on from JAWWML010006328.1 coordinate 34,572, forward strand.
TCCAACAAGTTAAAACAAAATTTAAATTAACATTTTAAATATCTTTGACTTTTACATTACACTCGAAATGTAAAGAAAAATTTATATAAAATTTATATAATTTATATCCAGAGGTAGTATCAAAAAGGAAAAGAAACTATACTTGGGATAATAATGCGGACAATAATTAAGTTAATATATAATATTTATTCCAAACTTCATAGCCGATGACATACAAGCGTATTCAAAACAAATGCAATTACAATCCAAAGGTGTCAGCTCCAATTAACAATTTAATTACGCGTTGTATTACAATGAGAAAAATTTACGCTGAGAAAAGCTGTTGTTAATAACTCGATTGCCGCTCTCCACCTCCATCGACACAGGTGACATCGTGGTCCAGGAGGTGTATCGGCAGCCTTTGATCATCCTCAGTTTAACCCCAAACAGTCTTGACGACTCCGGGAGCGCCGATAAGTCCACCCTTAACGATGCCGGGTCCAAGCAGAGGAGAGCTGACGATGGGACCGGAAGTCAGCAGAGGGCTGACGCCGATGGGCGAGCCGATCAGCGGGGAACCCCACGATCCAAGTCCGACGACTGGGCCGCCCAGGACTCCTGGGTAGGCGCTGGCGACGGCGATGCAGGCGGCGAGGAGGATCACGAACTTGAACATGGTGGCGGTGGGTTTGGTTTGCTGTAGTTCTCTTGGATTCGAGAAGAACGACTTGATGCTTGCAGTCCGCAAGCAGGGCTTTATATACCCGTAAAACGCGAATCGGTACCAAGGTTAACCGGTGCATTGTGCCTGCTTCCGCACGCGAGGTGGTAAAAGTGCAAGAAACCATTAGATAGATTGCTGATTGTCATTCGACCTGTGCATCTAGTAGAGATTTATGGAGGTGAAGATTCGTGATTTTTCGCGAATTTTAAGGAGAATTTGGAAGCTTTTTATATTACTTATGGAGTTGTTTGCGCGATCGGCATATATGTATACTTGTAGAGGGGAATAGTACAGCACTCTAGTTTTACAGAAGCTAACGTAATAATAGGAGATATTTTCACTACGTCTACGGCAAGACATCGCGAAAATTTCATCATCATTTTCTCGTATAAAAATGATGGGAAATTTTTAACTTTTTCTTGACTATTTCAGGCTCATCTTAAGCTAATCGTCGGGGTTTGAGAATAAAATAATATAATATGTTACATTAAATAAAAATTCCATTTCAATAACATCTGATGCAATATCTTTAATTTGTAATTGAATACTTATGTTTTTCCTGAAAGGTATTTTTAAAACTTTAGATCATCGTAGTTGTAAACGTAAAAGTATAAATGGCAGAAATTCTATATTAATTTCTTATATTTACTTCATCATTAATCGATATAAGCTTACGTCTCCAAAACGTTAATACATTTTTCATTATTTCTTAAAAATATATTGTTTTGTTTTAATAAACGAAATTTTGAATTGTTTATGTATTAAAATGTGAAAGTAAAATTCTTACAAGTACGATTTTTATCTTATTAACTGCATGTATTGCTGCTATTTTATATACCGATAGTATTGCGAATTTTGAGTCTTTTTAAGTGAATTTTTTTTTAAATATTAAAGAAACAGTTAATATAACTATCATTAAAATTTCTTTTTATAAAGACTAATAAAAACATAATAATAAATAAATAATACGTAAATATTATGTCCTTTAGCTTTTACTTTCTAATACGCCTTCGATACTGCTTGACATATTTACCTTTGATACATATTATATGTACACAAGTTTTTTTTTTAAACAAACAAAAATAACTAACAAAAATAACTAGAATAAAATAAAATATTGTATTATTGTTCAGCTGACAGTATTGCAATAAAATATTTATTTTCGATTAATTTTCTTAAAATGACATTCAGTTAAATGATCTGTATCAAAACAGCAACCCTTATACACATGTGATTTTATTGCATTCGAATAATATTATTTTATTTATTTTACGTGAACTCAGCACCAAAACGTACAATGAGGTTGAGATAAGTTAAAAAAATACTTTGAAATCAGCAAATTGTGGAAACAATAAAACTATTTAAGGTAAAGCGGGGGAAGATGCCATACTTAAGGAAAAAAGTGAAATAAGTATTTCAAAAATGAATGAAATAACATTTTTATTACTGAAATGTAGAAAGAATACAATAAACTAATAAATACATAACAATTCTTTGAAAAAAATTCCATTAATTGATAATTAACAATAATTAAAGTTTATGACGTGAAAGTGGCATCTTTCCCGCACTGGTGGGGAAGATGCCATATACTTACAAACAAGATTTAACTTATATTAAACTTGAAAATATAATTACAATAAATTATTTTTTTCTCTAAATAAATACTTTTAATACTTTTTAACAAAAAAATAATAAAATAAAATAAAAATCTAAGTCCATTGATACTATTGCTAGCTATTGTAGCCGATGACCAAGCATTGTTCAGAAGTTTTCTAAAACAAAATCTTGTCACAAGTTTACCAGGATTATTAAAAATCCAATTAGCCATAGTTGTTTTCCAGTGAGATTTAAGTGACTTAAAAAAATTCGATCTAATGGCTATAGATAATGCATATGTCGGTGGCATCTTCCCCCCATTGACTGTTAAAATAAAAAAATGAATTTAATCTAAAAAAGATTATTTTCTACCTTTTAATGGTGGTGTTTTATTAAAGTTTATTAAATTATCTAATTAACGTCTTTTTTTTAACGATATTACAAACCAAAGCTTGAAGAATAATGTTTCAATTTGTTGCAAATTTTATATACCTTACATAAAAAAATAATAATTAGCAACACTACGATTTTCTAAGATAATAACTGTACATTTTATTATTATTATACAATAAACTACGATACAATACAACATCTGAAAACTATCATAAGTAATCGATGCCTTTTTGGTCCTACCGCCTACACGTGATCATACATCATGAGTACATACGTTTCCGTGCATGTGACTTCTCACGTGGAGTTCCGGCCAATTTAAACACGTGTTACGTGCTTCATCCTTGCAAGCCCTACATTTTTCTACGTAACAATAGATTACCGATTATCGGTTTCAATATCAAACCGATCTTCCTCGTCAGAAGAGGAACTATATACCATTCACTAGCCTGTAGAATTATGTTCAAGTTCCTCGTCCTCGTCGCCGCGTGCATTGTCCCCCCGCCAGCGGTGACTGCTTGGACAGCTGCGGAAGAATGGATTAAGAACCCACGTTCGAGTCTATGCCTGTCTCCCATTGAAAAGGATGTGAAAGATAAATCAATGTTTTAATGTAAAAACATTGTGAGTTAAACCATTTTATCGATCTTATAGATTTTTCTAGATTTGATAAAATATAATAGATAAATTTTGTGATTTTGATAGTAAATAATAGAAATTGATTTAAAATTCGATTGCTTGATATTATTAAGATAAGCAATACTAAAAAATTATATAAAAGAAAATAATCTTGAATTATTAAAAAATTAAGCATCAATACAATACAAAGGACTAATGTGGGATAAGGATTAAATAAAATTTCGAATTAAAATGTTACTGAAGTGTTTTATTAAAATTAAAATCCGTAGATGACTTTTGTCCCGGAAATTGACATAAATACTTTTAGTAGAAGTCACCCATCTTAACTATGTACTTGTGTTCATGGATGTGCGTGTAGTTTCCTGCTTGTGCGTGTATTTGTTTTTGTAGAACCGTGCCTCGTCAGCCGTAGCGTCTAGGACACCCTCTCGTGTAGATCTAACAGAATGCCGACCAGACTTTCGAATTACAAGATGTGGACGGAGCCAGGAGTCTTGAGGATGGGTGCTCCGTAGATCGGCGCCGGGGCAGC